>JEMP01000006.1:562347-591503 GCA_000738655.1 Venturia pyrina ICMP 11032
CCCCCCCCCCCCCCCAACCTCCAACGCCTGAACAGCCATCACCAATTGCAACAATACTCCCGGTTAGGAATCTACGATCGATGCAGACAACGATAATCACACACTGACTGCCAATCGTGCGGAACCGCTACCATGAAAGTGGTTGTCGATCCAGATGGCGATGTTCCCCTTGTGGTTGGCGCTATTCAGCCTAAAGTTTCTATTCAGGTCTCATCAAAGGTCCTCTCGCTCGCCTCCAAGCCCTTCAAAGTCATGTTTTCGCAAAGCTTCAGAGAAGGAAATGAATTGGCAGTTTCAAACGGGTAAGCTATGAAAATCAGATTGTGAGAAACCGTGCTGATGAACAATCTTTAGGCCGTACGAAATCCCTCTGCCTGACGATGATCCGGACGCTATGGTCACTATATGCAAACTCATTCATCACAAATACGTTGCACCAGAAGGCAGTATAGTCGCGATGAGGTCCTTCTCCGTGGCCACGGACAAATATGATACTTTGCAGGCGTGCTCACTGTATGGAAGAGCCTGGCTTGACGCGTTCTGCCATGATGCAGAGCAGCGTGGGGCGGGCACTCTGAGTCTAGCTCACTTCTTTCAAGATTGCGGAAACTTCAGGAAAGTTTCGGGGGCTTTGCTTGCGAGGCCTCAGGGTATCGCTGAGCTCAGAGCCGTTCCCAGAGATGTTACCAGCATGCCGAAGTCTGTCGTTGGTTGATGTAAATCCCGGGAACTTTTCAATTACGACACTGACTTCGCACGCTAGACACCATTATGACACTACGTTCGAGCATTGAAGATCATCTCTCGGAGAATCTGCAAATCCCAATCACGAAGATGGTCACGGAGCATACCCAAAACTTGGTACTGAGAGGCAAGTGCAACCACCAATCTACACAAGTTTGCGAATACATCTCTGAGCTTCGCCGTTTGCATCCGTGGCCAGTCCGGCCGAAGCATTGGGACTTTGATAAGGTTCTGTCTGACTTGTTGGAGTTCAGAAACGAAAGCACGTCAACGAAGAAGTTGAGCCTGTATGACAAGTACTGTCAGTGTTGTAGAGCTTGTCGGTTCCCAGTTGACGATCATATAGCGGAGTTGCGCAAGTATCTCTTGATGAGGACTGGAGGGCTGTGTTTGCCTTGCGTTCGTGCTGGTGACTTTCAGGGTGGAAAGGTCTGTCATAAAAAGCATTGAAGATGGCTGATGGAAGAGCAAGAAGTGCATCAAGGATTGCATTTGAGTACTGACTATGGGATTATGCCTGAAATAACGGCGTCACGATTAACAGGTAGTGGATGGCATTTCTCCAACGACTTTGCTGTTCACTATTCCGGGATCAATGAAAATCTGTGGAAGCACATAATGATCAACATCACGTACTACGTCTCTACTCTGGCTATTGAGTCTTCCCTCGAAGACCCAGCTGTTCCCAGGCGACATCACGAGGAGATGCAGAGTCCGATTTCGTCGCCCGCCCCCTCCTCCCCCCTTTCGCTCCCTCTGCCATCGCCATCCATCGCCATCCCTCTCCCATCCCATCAAACTTGTTTACAAACGGGAAGTCGTCTTTTCGGTATGGAGTTCCAGCTTAAGTCTCGCTACATCATTTTCGAGCATCCTCGTCGTCAAGTCCTTCATCTCTTGAGCGGCCTCAAGCCTCGCAAGTCTTACCGCGTAATCTGCCCTTGAAGCACAAACTCTATCCATTTGCTGCCCTACAAGAACAAGATAATCATCTACTTCCGACATGGCGGGTGTTGATGATGTGCGGAGGTTACCCAAGGCATCCTCATATGCCTTCTTCCGCGATGCCAGTCGAGAATCAAGAGATTCCTGCGTCTTCTTCGCTTCGCTCACCAGGCGAGTAACTTCCTTTTGCTGGAACTTCAGATGTTTCTCGGCATACTCCGCCGCCTCTCTGGCTTCAAACGCATGGCGATTAAGAGTGAGCTTTTCAGCTCTCAGCTCCTGCGACTGGCCCCACATGATGTCGTTATGATGATCGCCCTCCTGCTCATTTCCCTTCAACTTGAATTCCAAGTCAAGCACCGAAGTCTGCAAGGCGAAAATAGCCTCATCCTTCTTCTCCCTTGCCTTCTGGTGCTCCTTACGCGCCTTCTTCACCTTCTCTCGCTCTTCTCTGACCTCCAGCTTCGTGATCTCGTGCCCCTGCTTGAGTGCTGCCAGTTCCTTGGTGCGCAAGACGAGATCCTTGGAGATCTGCCACTCAATGGACCCCGTTGCATTCGCAGCCGTGTCTCTTGCAGCCTCGGCCTTCTCTATGCGCTCCTTGAGGCGAAGCTCTTCCTTCTCGCTTCTCTCCAGCTGCGCTCTCAACCTCTTCACAACCTCCTTGTGTTGCCCGGCAGCATCTTCGGAGCCCTTCTTAACATGTCCGAGCTCTTTACGCACGTTACGAAGATCGCTCTCCAAGCACTTGGCACCATCCTGTGCGGTAAGCGTGCCCTCATTGGCAACTCTGAGCTCTTCCTGCAGTTTCTTGATCATGTCATCCCTCCACTCAGTGCTCGCGGATGTATCTACATGCCGTCGATCTAGCTCCAGCGCTTTATTCTCAAGCACCAGCTTGTTCCTCTCGCCAGTCCACCCCTGCGCGTCTTGCTTGGCTGTCTCGCTCGACTCATGCAACCGTCCAGTGAGGGCTTTCACCTCATCCTGAAGGAGCTGTATAGTTGCAGCAGCATCTGACGCCTGTCTCTCCTGCTCACGCTCGAGATCCCTCTTCTCGCCAGCCCAGCGGTGCTTTGCCTCCATCTCCTGACCCTTGGACGTTTCGAGAGCCGCCAAAGCGGTGTTCATTCTCGCAATCTGCTCCTCCAGACCTTCAACCCTCTCCTGCTGTACAGTCAACTCTCGGAAAGAATCTCTCTCCGACGTCTCGTTGCTGCGCTTCAACTCCCCGTTCTCTGTCTTGATCTCCTCGGCGATCCCCTTCAGCTTCCTATGGGCTTTGAAGCAACTTTCCATAACCGCGAAAACCGATTTGTTGAGTTCCTCAGCCCTCGTCCCCTTTGCCCAGCCCTGAATATTGGCTCTCAATGTGTCGTGTGCCTTCATACATGCGGCCAAGACGTCTGGTCTTGGTGGAATCACTTGCGGACTGATTTGGACAGCTGCTAACTCCTCGACCGCTCTCACCAGCCGCTGTGGATCCACAGACACACCAACCGAAGCTATCGGTGCCGCCATCAATGCCGCATGCTCCTTCTCCATGTTCCTGACGAGAGTGCGGAACTTATCTCGCATGCGCTGCTTCTCGGCCTTGTGATGGTTGTTGATCTCCGCCCTCTGCACATGCATGCCGAAACGGGCGTTTCGCGCGTCCTCGTTGTTGGAAGGCATTTTGAAAAGAGTGATGGAATTGGTAGGGTATTAAAAGTTTGATGTGTGTAGGTGAAGGAGAGCTCGGTTTTGAGCAGCCAAGATGTTTGTGGGATAACTCGTTGCACCGACGACGCGTCTGGGATTTTTCAGTATACTGACACTCGATGGACGCGATCGACAACAACATAGATCACGCGGTGAGAAAATATTTCACCAAACAAACGCTAACTGCAAATCTCTTCTTCGCTGTCTCAACTACACAAACACTTTCTGTCTCTTTCTCACCGTCATGTCTCTTCTAGTCGAACTCTCCAGCTTAAGGCAGAAGGTTGAAGATATGGACGAGGAGAATATAAAGCTGAAAGGAGAGAATGCGAGGTTCAAGGTCTTCCAAGAAGAGCGCGTCGATATGATGCGCAAGATGCATGAGTATCTTCAAAATGAGCAGGACGCTATCGAGGCGGGTGAAAAGATAAAACTGGCGAGGAAAAACTTCGACAGGCTGGAGGCTATAAAGAAGGAGCGTAACAAAGCGCGTTTTGAAATCTCGCTAATGGAGCCTGCGGAGAAGAATCTCATCATTGAGAAGGTCAAGACGGGTGCGCTTCAGAAGCAAGTTGATGATCTGCAGAACGAGTTGACCGCGGAGAGGCTTCTTGTCTCTGCTAGAGATAGGACCATAGAGGGTCTCAGAAAAGCAGGCAGCTCCGAGAAGGAAGCAAGAATCCTGGTGCAGGGTTCTTTGAATGAGTCGAGGGAAGTTGTGCTCGCGATCAAGGTATCGCAGGAGAAGGTCGAGCAAGAGCTACGGGATGAGCAACTTGCTCACACTCGGACGAAGAACGAGTTGATCAGCGAGAAGAAAGCTCGCGAGGATGCGAGGCAGGCTTTCGAAGCAGAGAAGGCAGGTTGGGAGAAATCGAAGCAAGACTTCGAAGCAGAGAAGGCAGGTTGGAGGAGAACGAAGCAAGACTTCGAGGCAGAGAAAGCAGGGTGGGAGGAAGAGAGGATGACTCTGCTGCTTCAGCGGATGCCGACCCCTAGCGCTGAACAAGCGATGGATGATCTCCATAGTCAAGATAATGGATTTGGTGCTGCTGATCTTATCATCCAAGAGAGCGGGAGTGAACGTGGCTCTAGGGCTTACGAAGAGAGCGAAGCTGGACCGGTGGAGCCGCGAGCAAAGAGCGCTCGAAGAGGCTCAACGACGACAATGGATGAAGAGCCGCCTCGACGTAGGACTAGAGGTCCTAGTGTGGTAATTGCACGGGTAGCAGCTGTGCCCTCCCTATATTGCAAAAGTGGGAACTGCGGTTCACAACCCAGGCGATATTCCCGAGGCCATTCACAATAAGGTTTGTGACCTTCTACTGTCGATCGACAAGAAGGCTAAGTTGGCACGAGATCAAGGAGGTCATCTCTCCAACTGTCCCGAGAGAAAGAGACTTTCCGGAAATAGCGTCTGGTTGGACGGCAACATGGACTTTGCGTGCAAGAGTTGCACGGCACGTTAAGAGGGTTGTGTGCGTAAGGAGGTCTCTGCTGATGCTCAGGGCATTGAGCAAGTGTAATTTGTGTTGCTGCCTCTGGCTCCAATGGTTAAGGATACGTGCCTGGGCAAGGACGTTGCCGATTTCTGGATGAAGACAAGCGGACTGGGTTGGGAGGAGGTGAATAGTGTGGTCGACAAGGGTAGCAAGTGGGTTTCAGCGCCCAAGGTTACGGCGGGTCAGGCGAAGAAGAGTTCACGGCCGGCGAGTTCGTCCAAGGCGCCCGTGTAGGAGAGTTGGCAGGGAGTTGGGTTGAGTGAAACGGGGTATTGATTGTAGTCATATTGAAGAGTAACGATACAATTGGGAAGACGAAAGAAGTTAGAGATTGGTGGAATACCTGTGCGGGATATTGAAGAAGAAGATGATGGCGTGAAGGAGAGAGCGATGTTGCATAGATCCTGGCGATCTCAGTTGAGAGAAAAGAATGGCACAGAGGCGGTGTTTGGTTAGCAATAACAAGGTGATTTGCTTGTCGAGATTCCTGTCTTTGAGCGAACAAATTCCCCGACTAACAACTGACTAATGACTTCCTTCACAAACAACAAGCACCGTTTTACTATAAATACAAGATACGCTATTGCACTTACATTCACCGTCAATCAGCACACAAGCCCACGACGCCATGAATCCAACCCCCGATGCCCAGATCGAAACCCTCCAAACCGAGCTCGAAGAACTGCGCACCGCCAAAGCAACATCAGACAAGGCGCTCGAAGACCTGAAGCTTGAAAAAGCCGCCCACACCAAAGAAAAGCAGGTATGGATACAAGAGAGAAGAACCTGGGAAGTAGAAAAAGCGCCCTTTGCCAAACAGAAGAGAAGCTGGGATGCGGAGAAACGAGCTCGTGCTCTGGAGAAAGAATTCGATGAGGAACATCAAACACTCCATTCCCATTTCATGCAGATGATACAGGGGATTAATAATGCGACGGCGGGGATGGTGGGGGAACGGTTCAACTTTGAAGACGGTGGTGCCAATTTCATTGATGTGATGAGCGAGGAAATGATACAGCAGCAGACGACAGATGAGCAAGATCGGAACGTTTCCGAGAAAGAGAAGTGTATGGTTATCATTGGGAATGTGCGACAGGTGGGCAAGCAGTGGTTGGATTGTGTGGAGGCCGCTGCGAAAGAAGACCCGGAGTTTGTGATCAGTGTGGAGGATGTACAGGCTCGATTGGACCAAGCTGCTGAGTTGTTGGAGATGATGGAGGATTCCGAGGAGCCTATATCAGAGGTGTAGTCGTGATTGTAGTCATTGGGTGCGTCAACCTCGACGAAGATTGCAAGACGACTCTGCTGGGCTTCGTTCGTCTGGGTTAGGAACAATAGGGCCTTGAAGATCAAGTGAGATCTGTCATTGGTATCGTTCACGAATTGATATGATTCGTTTATCCAAATCCGGGCAGCCATCGAGCACCGCGTCGTCTGTCTCCTGCGCAATCTCGCTTCGCCGCCTTCCAAGCCGAGATGGAGGGACTTATCTGCTCCAACGCTCTCGTTTGGCTTGTGAGAAATGAATAGTGGCAGATGCTCAACAAGGCAAGTTAATTTGAAATACCTAATCCAACGCCATTATCAAGGCACATCAAAGCCCATGAACTCGGCCAAATCGGCATTCGGCGCGAACCCTAAATTTTGCATGAACTTGGGTTGCAAGCCTGCATCTACCCCGTCAAAGGACGTCAGATCATCGAACATGGCGTCCAGATCTGTGAAGCCTGCTAACGAGGCCGAATGAGGGCCACCTGACAGGGATGACGCATTGGGATTGTATTGCTGGGAATTGAAGCTGTCATATGGCGAATTGTACATGGCTTGGTTGGACCGTAGAGGTGGAAAATCTGGCACGCGATGATGAGGTGATGTTTCGTGTGTGAATGGATTCGTGGTTGGCGCTGGATCAAAGGGAGGTCTAGGTTGTTGGAGTAAACTTGGCAGGGTATGAGGGAGAATTTCGTGTTGCTTGTGCATATCTTGGGATTTGCTCCTTCTACGGTATGCCGTTTCTGAGGTAAGAGGTGATTGCTGTGGAGCACCGAACTGATTGGGCACGGCAGGCGGTGTGAAAATATTCTCGACAACTGTACGCGGCTCCCATATTTTGGACAACCGTGAGCGAATACCAGCCAGCCGTGTCTGTCTCAAGCCATCCAGACCAGGACACTTCTGAAAGGTGTCCAGTAGTATGTGGAATATTGACGGCATTGTTTGATGTCCAAGGGTGCTCGAATAATGGTCAAAAACCCCAAGGGCTTCGTCGACGGCGTTGGAATGGCTTTGAGGACTACAGACTGCTCTCGTAAACAGGTAGGCGAGAAAAAGGTTCAACCTCTGTGGGGTTGATTCGTTCGCCTGCAGAGAGTGGAGAGGCCCAAGACTTTTCGGGAAATCCTGTATCCACTCATACAGATACTGTTCCTCGTTGGATGAGCTGTTGCAAACCTGGCCAACTGCGTGATCGTTGATACCATAGCATAACTTAACAAGTTGGTTGAAGGTGCTTTTTGCTAGCATTGGACTGTGCGACCTCTTCGCGCCTGCGTCAATAGATTTGTTTCCAAAACCCTCGCAGCCTGCCCACGGTTGCCACTCATCCATGCCTTCTTCATCTAAGAATCCGACCTGCATGGCCTGATCCCGTCGAAGCGAAGGCATTTTCATAAGCTCCACGGCAAGGAACGTTTCTAGAACGAAGCAGGCCAAAAATGTGGCCTTTATCTTGTTCGCGGCAGGTGGTTTTTTATTTGATTCTTGTAGCGAAATTGCTCGAGTCGCCAGGCCTAGTGTGGCCCAAGCCGAGGTGAATTTTCGAGAGCCAAGGTCGATAAGAGTGTCAAGCAGAAGACTATTGATGTGGCCAAGCTCAAAGGTATTGAGGTCATTCGGGCGAAGGCTTCTGGCAATTGTACGCATTTGGATCTCTGAAAGTCTTTCAGATGGCTCTGTTGTGGGAGCTCTCGTTCCTGGCACGTCTTGAGCAGCCGCAAGAGCGAAAATGTTCCACAATTCAGCATGGTTGCCTGAGCCGACTGCTGATGAATCTATGGCAAGTCCCTTTGGAGGATAGGTGTAGCAGATCTTCAGAATCCTGTCTTTTTCTATAATAGGTAGCCAACTATGCGTATAGGCGAAGTAGATGTCCAGAAGACGCCAAAAATTGTCGGGAAGAACCAGCATCGTTGCTGTCTGCTCATCAGTCCCGGAAGATGTAACCTCAGCAGAGGGTGGTTGTGCTGGGGTGGTTCTAAAGATATGATTAGCAGTTGAAAGACGCAATTGGAATTGGGGTAAGTCCAAAGCATACCGTCTCAAAGAATCCGTCCTTTTCTTGTGCGGATAATCCACGCTTTGGGACTCAGGTGTCATCAAGGAAGCTTCCGGGTTGTATGTCACCATCTGCTCGCCATACTCATCCTCATCGTCGTGTTCCTCAGGCGGAGAAGCTTCTGGCTCCTCCACAGGCCCATCAGTTGAGCCGGACAGGATACGGTCGATGGTCTTGCAGACTGGTGTCTTCCTCCATTTTCTATGCATCTTTTCAACCGCTGCGGTGTCCAACCCCGACAACATCGCTTGACCCTTTTCATCTTGAAGCAGGCCCTTCAACGCAACATCGCAATTGGGAACGTTCCCCACCGCCCAAGCTAAGGTGACTTCCAGAGTTCGGATATATCCACGATGAATGCCTCTCCTTTTGGGATTCAACGTGTATGAGCAATCTCGACTGGATGATGCACATGTAAAGCACGTCGGCTGAATCCCGTCACATTTCTCTCTCGCACTTCTGCACTGATCGCAAGCTCTGGACACTCGTACTCTTGGCTTCTTAGCAGGAGGACCGTTTTCGCTATTCTCATCCGATGGATTCTTCCTTTTGGTATCGACCATTGCGATTGCTCGTCAGGTCAGTCGTTGTATCTTACTACTGTTATCTCAATATATTTCCGTCCAGGAATGAGCCGAATGTAGCTCCGCAGGAATGGGGAGTGACAATCAATCCGCCCTTGTCAGAGCAGAGAATGGAACTCGAAGCATGGACCACACGATAGTCCATCGCCACAACTTCCGAGTGCACTGCAGACTGCGGAGAAGTGGATATCATGTCACGTGTAAACCCGGGCTGCTTCGGATAAAGACTCATCCTCGTCGCTGCCTCGCGACAACCATGGGGGTACTGCCGTCGGTACTTCAAGACGGGTACAAGGTCACCACATGGCTCTCACAGTACTCGTACCCCACAGATTTGCATTTATCTTTTCTGGAAGAGCCTCGCTCCTCCTCCTCCCCAGCCTCAATCCCTCGCAATGGCCGCCCTGAGTATCGCCTCGAAAAGGCCCTTTGATGTTATGAACCGATGTCGTTCGGCCGATGGCTCTCCGTCGCGGCATCCTTCAACTCCAAGATCCTTATCGAGGGCCTCGCCCGTGTCCAGCTTATCGAATATATTGAACACGAATTCTGCTGGTGAGTGATGCACATCAAGCCGTTCGAGTTGTCCTCTCTCAAAAGAAGTCCTCTCAGCTGAGCATTTCCATCGCCGAATAATTATCTGGGGGTTTGACAGGGGCATCCTATTGACCATGTTTCTGACTGCATCAAGATACAGAGTATAGCACAAGCAGCGTAGCCGCTGGATCCGCCAATTCACAGAGATCTTTCATCACAGATGCCTCTATAGTTCTCCTTGGCGCACGAGGAACTGGAAAATCCACTCTAGGAGTGATCGCGGCAACAGCCTTCCAGAGAAGACTCATTGATACCGACTTCGCCTTCAAGGAAGCGACAGGCCAGTCGACATCTGCGTTTCGAAAGACCCATGGATCATCTGAATACCAAAGACGAGCCATCGAAATCTTGCGAAATGTGCTGCACAGCAATCCAACTCGATGTGTCATTGTCTGCGGTCTTGTTTCTCTGAGTAGAGATGGTCAAATCCTGCTATCCGAATATGGGCAGACTCATCCAGTCATACACATCTTGCGAGACGTGGATGCAATTCAAGCCTACTTGAACGTGGCGGAGAGAAGCATAGTCGCTGAACTACTTGATGCAACGGAAAAGACATTCCGAGCGAGCTCAAACCTGGAATTCTTCAATCAGTCTGATTTCTTACTATTCGACCCTGAACTTAGCCCCGGTCAACGGTCACCGGCTCCCAGACCTACGCTGAAGAAGGCTGAGCGTCATTTCCTGAAATTTCTTGCACTGGCCACTAAGATTGAGAATATACCGGCTTTGGAAGAAGCTTATCCATTGTCTCGTGTTCGTGTGGATTCGAGATCCTTCACATATGCAGTCTCTGTTCCGCTCTCACAAATTATGACGTCGTCGTTGGATATCGAGCGGCTGGAGGAGGGAGCTGATGTAATCGAGATGAAGGTTGGTAAGATTGGTGGGTGCCTGATTTGTTGCTAGATGTGATACACACATAACTAAATCTGCACAGAAAGAGACGAACATGGACGGAGCCGATTGCCTTTATTATCTGAAGTCAGCGAAGCACTGGCCATCATACGTCGAAACACCATAGTCCCGATACTTTATCATGTGAAGTGGAGAGACCGCAAAGCGCAAGAAGATAAATACGGTCCTTCACCATCGTATCTTGACCTCGTCCACCATGGTCTTCGATTAGCGCCCGAGTTTGCAACCTTAGATCTTTCCCTTGAGGATGATGAGATCCGAGAAGTGGTGAAGCGCAGAGGTTCCACCAGACTTATCGCACACCTTCATTCATCAGAGCCATGGCATTCGGATTTCTGGCTAAATGCGTATCAAAGATCTCAGAATTTGGGACTCGATATCGTCCGACTTTGCCGACCAGCTACCTGCGTGGAGGACAATTTCGCCGTAGAAGGATTCAAAGCAAAGATTAATGCTGCAGAGTCAAATCATATTCCACTTATCGCCTATAATACGGGAACCCTCGGCCGGACGTCTTGCTGCTTCAACAAAATTATGACTCCTGTCACGCACGAAGACATCAGTACACGAGGCCCGGAGTCGCCAAGGATCTCTGCAATGGAGGCTACGAGAGCGTTGTACTCGTCTTTTGTATTCGAGCCTATGCGGTTTTATATCATGGGAGTAAGTGCAGGCTACTCGCTCTCACCCGCCATGCATTCGGCAGCGTACCGTGCATGTGGGATGCCTCATACATACATGACATATCAAACTCCTAGTGTGAGTGAACTACGAGCTCTGGTCAGTGATCCACAGTTCGGAGGCTGCTCCATCAGTTTACCTTTTAAGCTGGAAGTCATCCCTTTGACGCATTCTTTGAGTTGCCATGCCAAAGCAATTGGAGCAATCAACACTCTGATCCCAGTACGACATCTCCTTGAAGATGGAAGCATTCTAGACGATCTGCAATTGTTCGAGGAGCGCAATCGATCTGGACCTGTCCAAGCGCTCTATGGCGAAAACACAGATTGGATCGGAATCCGAGCTTGCGTCCGGCGCGGCCTATCACCGGCGAACGCAGTGTCGCCCAGGACGACCGCTCTGATTGTGGGTGCCGGAGGTATGGCTCGTGCTGCAATATACGCCATGCTACAGCTGGGGGTTCGCAACATATTCATCTACAATCGAACCAATGTCAACGCTGAGAAACTCATCAAGCATTTCAAAGGGCTACTAGACGACAGCACAATCCATCTTGCAACCTCTGTACGGGCAAGATTGCCTCCCGACTCACAAATCCACATGCAATCCATCCATTCTCTCCAACAGACCTGGCCCAAGAACTTCCGCGATCCAACAATCGTGGTATCTTGTATCCCAACGCATGGGATTGGCGAAAACCCATCCCCAGACTTCACAATACCGGAGCAATGGTTGCAAAGCCGTACTGGTGGGGTGGTCATGGAGGTATGCTTTTTGTTCAGCACCAAGTCTCATGCCCAAACTAATCGTCACATCAGGTCGCATACAGGAACGTTCGAACACCGTTGCTAGATCAGATCCGTGCCAAGGCAGCTCAGGGCTGGGTGACGATGGATGGACTGGATTTGCTGCCCGAACAAGGCTTTGCTCAATTCGAGCTGTTTACTGGACGGCGCGCCCCGAGAAGACTCATGCGGGCCGAAGTCTTGCGGAATTACAGAGATGAACAGGGACGTCCGGACCCGGAGGCAACGCAATGGAGGTTAGAACATGTTGGCGAGCAGGAACCGTGATTATCGCGGAACAGAATCACAGTCGATAAATTCACGATTTCTTTTGGCAAAGTAGACGACAAGCAGCGACTCTTCAATTCCAAATTCCTCCCTGTGTGTACCAACCGAGGAGGTAACCATATCATCCCAATCTCACGAAACAGGTCCAAACCCAAACTAACGGCGAAAAAACCCAACCAAACACCCAAAATGCCCCAAAACCAAAAGATCTAGTGATATCTCAAACAAAATCACAACGCGCCATTCCAATTCCAATTCCAATTCCTAGCCCTCAATCGACACCAAATCAGTAGTCGTATGCGTAACCCCCTTGACAACACAAACAACCGAAGCCCCAACATTCTGCTTCCCCCCCTCCCCCTCCAACTCCAAATCCGCACAGAACCTCTTCCAAGAAACCGCTCCCCTCCGCGCCAACTGCTCAGGCACATCCCCATCAGCACAATTCATATCCTTGTTAAACAACTCGGCGCTAATCCAGCCTCTATACCCCAAATCCCTGACGATAGTTTTCGAAATGGCCAGGATGGGGAGGTAGGCGCCCTCGTCCTCTTCGCCGTAGAATAAGCGACAGTTTCGCGACCAGGACATGCGGGAGGGTTGGGAGGGGTTGTAGAATTCGTGGTCTTTTGTCAAGGGGGAGGAGAGACGTTGTGCGTCGACGACCTGGACGAAGAATAATTTCCGGACGTCGAGGGTTGTTTTTAGGCGGTGGATGGAGGCGGCGATGGCGGCTTCTGCGTCGGGGGTTTTACAGGTTGGGGAGGCTGGGTCTGCGTAGATTCGCGCGGCCATGTTGAATGTATCCATTACGAGTCCGAAATTGGGACGGTCGACGGCGCAGATGATTTCGTAGGCTTGTTCCCAGGTGGAGGTCCATGTTCCCCACGCCAAAGCTTCGTAGGCGAATCTGGTGGGTGGGTATTCCTGTGATCCCAATTCCGCGATTTCACGGAGGTCTTGGACGATGGTTTTGAAATCGCCTGTGCATTCTTCTTCGGACAGGAAAGTGGAGGGAATACCGATTAGGTCTGTTCCAAGGATCCGCGCCAGTTTGATCCAAAGTTTCATTTCTTCGATGCGGCGGGCGTGTTCTGTGCGGTCGAGGAGGCCTTCGTAGTGCATGAATGGTTGGAGGGCGATTATGGTGAGATTACGGGCATCACACATTTCTCGGACGGTCCTGGATGCTTTGAGGAGGTTCGAAGGGGTTGCTCCGCCCTCTAGCTCTTTGGCGACATATTCGAGGTCTTCGTAGAACAATTCGATGCCCTTATAGCCGAACCGTTTTGCTTGGTCGAGTTTATTGGGCAGTTTGTGTACCCAAGCTCGACCAAGCGACATTGAACTGATTGCTTGTTGGAAGACCATTTTGACGGGATGTGTAGTCTGGTGGAAAAGGTAAGCAGGTGATGGGATAAAGAGGTAAGACTTTTCGCAGAGAAAGAACACTCACAAGTCAAGGATACAGTAATCTTAACAAATTTCTCCTCCCTAAAGCGAATGTTGACCCCTATGGAATGCGGACGTGATCCCTGTGTAATGCGGACGTCTAGTGTATCGCTGAACAAACCGAAATAAGGGTGGTGAAGTTTCTTTTGAACAGACGGTGTACGGGGAGCAACAGATTATCGATCGATCAACAGCACTTCGTTATGCCCAGATAGATATACTTACCCAGCGAATGGCTAGTCGCGGATAGAGCCCCACCTGAGACCCGTAAATCGCATATGTCCACTTTTGGCATATCTTTCATCCGCCGCGTACAAGGACGCAATGCTGACCGAGGCTGGACTGTGGAGGACGAGTCTAACTGTAGATAATGCTGCTGATGCAACGTCACCAGCTAGAAGGATGCAGGTTATAGGTTAGCCTGGTGGGAGAAGCGCTAAGCGGGTAAAGGTTCATCCATCCCAATCTGTCGGATAGTGTCTTGGAGATCTTACCCCAAGTGACACCATTTCCCCAGACTGGAGAAGACTCCGCAATTCCCCTCATGCAGGTTTGCGCTTAGAGCCAGTCACGAGTACCCAAAGCTTCAATTCCTGCCAGCTCGAACGGGACATTGACTACTCTTCATCCGACCCGCTAGAACATTACTGTTCCCGAGATCATGCTTGATACCAGATAGCTTCTTCACCGGAAGGAAACACACATTCAACGCGACCCAAAGCCTCGCGTGTACCGAAGATTGAAAATGCCACCAGTTCCGACGAAAATAGTGATAGTCGGGGCAGGTCTCATCGGCCCTCGCCACGCTCAAGCAGTACTTCAAGAACCCACTGCAGAATTAGCATGCATCGTCGATCCAAACCCAGCAGCTCAGAAGGTCGCCAAAGATCTCGGTACAACATGGTACACTTCAACAAAGGAAATGCTAGCAGCAGGCTGCAGACCTGCCGCGGCGATTGTGTGTACGCCGAACCACACGCATGTTGTTGTAAGCAAGGAGTTGCTGGATGCAGGTATACATGTCATGGTAGAGAAGCCGATTTCTGGAGACGTGGAATCGGCTCAAAGTCTGGTGAATATGCCTTTTTGAACGTTTGTCAGTAAAGCCATTAAATGAAACAGATTGAATATGCCGAGAAGAGGAAACTGGTTCTTCTTGTTGGTCACCATCGTCGCTTCAATTCGTACGTCGTGGCTACAAAGAAATTCCTTCAAGCTGGGAGAATTGGCAACGTCACCGCGATTTCTGGTCTGTGGACAAGCTGCAAGCCATCTTCGTACTTTGAAGCGCCAATGAAGTGGCATGGATCATCCGCGTCAGGAGGACCTATCATGATAAACCTGATTCACGAGATTGATATCCTACATCACCTTCTTGGTCCAATCACGCGTGTCTTTGCAGAGAGATCTATCTCGTGGCGCGGTTTTGAAGCAGAGGAGGGTGCAGCGATCGTCTTGAAATTCAGTAGTGGAGTTGTTGGAACATTCTTGTTATCGGACAATACACCATCGCCTCACAATTTCGAGGCCGGTACTGGTGAGAATCCAATAATACCTGAAGTTGGAAAAGATGCGTACCGCATTTTTGGTACGGAAGGAATGCTTTCTGTCCCTGATATGAAATGGTCCAGATATGACGGTGTGAATAGCTGGGCTGAAGAGATGATAGAGACCAAAGTGGAAGTCAACATGGGAAAAGCGCCCTTCGAGCTGCAGGTCAAACATCTCGTGGAGGTCTTGGCCGGCAGAGAGGACCCTGTTTGTTCCGGGACAGACGGTTTGAGAGCTGTCGTTGTTTGCGAAGCTGTCAAAAAGGCACTTTATACTGGCATGCCCGTAGAAATTCAGGCGTGAAGTTTGTTCCATTCGTCTGCTTCATATTGCCCCAAACTCAACGCTGGATTTGAGTGATTCGACCCATTCATAACGATGCCTTCTCCTTGACCTTCAACTGCGCCGCAAAATCGATAGCTGCCTTGTACCCAAACGTCCCAAGTCCTGCAATAACCGCCTCAGCTTTATCACTCAGATAGCTGTGATGGCGGAATGCCTCTCGTTTATGCACATTCGTAATGTGTATCTCTACGAATGGAATGTCCACACCTGTCAAGGCGTCTCGCAACGCAACGCTTGTATGCGTCAAGGCGCCCGGATTGATCACGATAGCGTCAATGTTCCCTCTCGCCTCATGTATGCGATCGATGATGGCGCCCTCCCAATTCGATTGGAAATGCGAGAAGTTTATCGACAGAGATTGGCATTGGTCTTGGGCTTGCGAGATTACGTCGGGAAGGGTAGCTGAGCCGTAGATATGGGGTTCTCTTGTGCCTAGTCACTCTTTAGCTATACGCTCCGAATATCAAAGTGATGACTGACCTAGGAGGTTTAGATTTGGACCATTGATGAGTAGGATTGACTTCGCCATAATTGCTGCTCTGTGTACCGGAGGACTCTGGGCGTAGAGAATTGTCCTTCACGAATCAAACCAAGGTGGGTTCGACAGGTGATTCATGTCATTTTGTCCACGGTTAAGTGCTTTTCCAGCGAAGACGCGTCGAACAAGCTGCCCGATGCACAGGTCAGGCCCGCGCGGATTGAAGCGATACACTATATCGGAGCCGGGAACGATGCTGACACTGTCATGATTATCAATGTCGTTGTTGGTGTGAGGTTTCTGAAAGCGGCTTCCATCGGCCATCGGCTTAGAACCTACTAGTATACCTATTGGTTGTTTCGGATGAGAGTCCTCCGACTCCGAATACTTATCGTCATGAATCTCAGTCACACAATTCAACCCTTCAATTTTGTTATATCAAAATCAAAATGTCTTCGATAGGAGAGAAAGAGCTGGAGGAAATATACGCGTTTGCTATCCAGCTAGGCAAGGACGCGGGAAACCTCCTGCTCGAAGCTGCGAATCTCCGAACGCAAGGAGATGGCCGCAAAGAACAAGCCTCTGTAGAGAAAGCAAGTTCGGTCGATCTCGTGACTCAAACCGATGAAGGTAAGCTTCAGTTCTTTTGTCACGATTGTGTTCAGTTGGAAACCGTGTGTTGAAAACAGGCTTTGCAGATGTTGAAGCTTTTATCAAACGTCAGATCACTTCAAGATACCCTTCCCACGAGTTAGTTGCCCTTTACCAAGTCCCTTTCCGCCGAATCAACCCCAGTTCGAACAATAACTGATATGCTCTCATTGTAGCTTCGTGGGTGAAGAATCGTACTCGAAAGGCGACACCAAAACATACCTCATCAAGGAGACAACGCCGACATGGTGTGTTGATCCTCTGGACGGGACGGTAAATTATGTCCACCTGTTCCCAATGTACTGCGTATCAATTGCCCTCATATTGGAAGGAAAACCGACAATCGGAGTCATCAACGCGCCCTTTCTACATCAACTCTTCCATGCATGTAAAGGCAAAGGTGCGTGGCTCAACGAGAAGCAACAGCTGCCTTTGGTGAGGAATCCTATCCCAACGATGCCAGCTCAAGCGCCGAAGGGGTGCATTCTATCATGCGAGTGGGGAAAGGACAGAAGAGATGTGCCGGATGGGAATATGTATCGAAAACAGGAAAGTTTTCTGAATATGGCGACGGAAGTGGGGGGACGAGGAGGTAAGGGTGGAATGGTACATGGTGTGAGAATGTTGGGAAGTGCTACTATGGATCTGGCTTACACGGCCATGGGGTCTTTTGATATCTGGTGGGAAGGAGGATGTTGGGAATGGTAATTGATTCGTCTCCGACTGCTTGTATTGACATCACTGATGAAAGAATATAGGGACGTTGCGGCTGGTATATGCATTTTACAAGAAGCTGGTGGATTGGTGACGAGAGGTAATCCACCAGAAGATCCATTAACAGCACCAATCGAGGATGTCAACCTTGGAAGTCGACTATACCTTGGTATCCGGTATGTAGTCCTCGTAGAATTCGGAAGAAAGTTTATGCTGACCACCACGCAGCGCTACGGGACCTTCGGACGGCGAAACGGCACGGCAGGGCCAGGAAAGAGCAGTAAGAGAGGTTTGGCGGAGGGTCCGAGAACTAGACTATTCACGCCCAGGCATTTAACCTTACAATGCCACATAATCATCACCTTTGGTGTAAAGCTAGAAACGTCCTCTGTGTTCAGCCATCACTTCTTGGCAAAAGAAGAGGAAGCCAAGCTCCATGCTTATGCATATGTAGACAGATTTGGGGACGCTAGAAGGGCAAAGAACATAACCGGAACACCTAGTTCCAGCACATTAGTTTCTCATCGGTATCTAATGGTAAAAAATAGTTATCAAGCCTTCACAGCCTCGCTTCCTTCAGCTTGGCCTCAATCGTTGCCTTACATTTTTCCACAGGCAATTCTTCCAGACTCTTTCCAGTCCACAGTCTAGCCTGCTAAGGCGTTAGTAAAATTCGTCTCTCAAGATGCGGGGAAGTGGACTCACCTGTGCTAGACCCTGATAAATCATAGCCTCTGTGCCTAGAATGACTTGCCAGCCAGCCTTTTCCGAAAGGCCTCCTATCTCCGTCCAAGGGCTTGGGTGATAGCACATCTCCAAGATCGCGCCCTTGTGCTCCTTCGCCAACATGCAGTTCAATACACTTCTCGCCTGATGCTCTTTCTCCGTCTTTGGTGGGTAATCGGGGACACAAGACACGATTGCTCCAGGCCCAGCCAGTCTCTCAGCCTCTTCCAAAGTCTCGACGTAGATCAAATTCTGTCCAAATCCCTTGGCTTTGCACTCTTCTATAACGGCATCGACTTCTGACTTTTCTCGGTTGACGAGGTAGACAGGTTTGCACTGCATCAATCTTCGAAGAGCGTAGACTGCGCTCCTTGCTGCACCGCCACCGCCTATAACCATACCAGGTCGGTTGTGGAAGACGACGTCTGGATTGGGGATGTTCTGATAAAAAGATTCTTGGATTCCAATCACATCTGTGTTCGTACCGACATAACTTCGATTCCCCGTGACAGGATCTTTCTGAATAATGATTGTGTTTACAGCTCCACAATCACGGCCTTCGGGTGTCAGAGAGTCGAGATGTGGTAGAATGGCCACTTTGTGCGGCATCGTTACTGCTGAGCCTGAATACGATTAGTAGGAGACGCGTTTGATAGCCCATCCAGCCTACCAAAGCATCGTGGGTCTCTTATGAAGTCGAGAAACTGTGGCATGTCCAAGCTCTCGAACAGAGAAAAATCCCATTTGAGTCCCAGCGAGTCGTATATCGTTTTGTGCAATAATGGAGAAAGCGAATGGGCGATTGGATAGCCGAAAAGAACGCCGACTCCATCGCTTTGAGGTGATTTTGATACCGTTGACATGGTGGATACGGGTCGAAGATAACAGGAGATAGATTGGGTCTGGGATCAAGATGAAAGGAGGAAGAAGAAGAAATTGACAGAGGAAGATGTAGCGAAGTAAAATTTGACAGTCCCCGAGCTAAATCCTCATCCAATCCCTCCCGTGGTGTTGCTCAAGCTCTTCCGGCAGCAGAGGGTGATGATCTGAAGTCACCAACACCCCAGGTTCATACTCCACATGGCGATGACATTCTGCAGGCTATCATTGGCGTCCTGACGAGCAGCTTATACCTTTATCCGCGGCGTGGGACGTGGGACGCGAACGAGTCAGCCATGCAGAGCATCTCCATTGCGGGGAGTCAAGACGAAGACGGGCTCTTGGCCGACCACATCCCGGCTTTCCCTCACCGGCAACACATGGCCAAGAAGCCATATGGTCGAGATCCCAGTCTTTCCACGCCACGACCATCCAATTGAGGACTAGACACGCCGTAGACACTCCGTAGACACGAAGCGAGCCATCGCGGCCCCAGGACTCTGAGCTTCGGACGTGGCAGGGGCCTCTGTGCGTCTGAAAAACTCTTTCCTGGCCTTCTTCCGGTCCATCATGCGGCACGGCAAACGTGGAGAAAACATCTGGGGATGTGGGGATGCTTCACTCAATACTCGCTTGGAGGACCTGTATATCTAGATGGCCCTGCTTCCCCAGGTTCATCTTCAGCTTCGTCACAATCAATACGACAGGCGGTTGACATCCTTACCCTATCCCCTGTCTTGTCTAATTTGGGCATCCGAATTTCTACTCGTTTTTTTCTCTGTGGAGTCTACACGCTCCTGTTTTCCTTCCTCATAGCCCGCCATCATGGGCCTTTTGACTCTTCACGAGGACAGGCCGACGCCCAAGGCCGTGTACAATTGGAGGGTCTATGCCTGTGCAGCAGTCGCCAGTTTTGCATCATGCATGATTGGTTATGATTCGGCCTTCATTGGCACCACTTTGGCATTGCCCTCGTTCACCAAGGAATTCAAGTTCGCCCAGATGAGCACGACACACCTGGCTTTGGTCAAGGCAAATATCGTCTCGGTCTACCAAGCGGGCGCCTTCTTTGGATCGTTACTCGCCTACGCTTCGAATTACTACTGGGGGCGCAAACACAGTCTATACATTTTCTCCCTCGTCTTCAACCTTGGTGCCGGTCTCATGCTAGGAGCTTCGGCCGCTCGTGGTCTTGGATTCATCTACGCGGGTCGTGTTTTGGCAGGTATCGGTGTGGGTGGAGCTTCTATGATCGTGCCTATCTATATCTCCGAACTGGCTCCTCCGGCTGTGCGAGGAAGGTTGGTTGGTATCTACGAGCTTGGATGGCAAATCGGTGGTCTTGTAGGCTTTTGGTATGTATATGTATGGATCTAGTCACGAACAACGCTAACATGTTAATTAGGATCAACTACGGCATCGCTGAGACTTTGCCTTCGAATCATTCCCAATGGCTTATTCCTTTCGCTGTTCAGCTGATCCCAGGAGGTCTTCTTATGTTTGGCACCATCTGGTTGCGTGAATCTCCTCGATGGCTCATCGCCAACGGTCAGCGAGAGAAAGGCCTCAAGAACCTTTGCTGGATTCGCCAATTATCCGCTAACGAGCTCTACATCGTCGAAGAAGTAGCTTCCATCGATGCAGCCATCGAAGAACAACGTCACGCCATGGGTGAGGGTTTCTGGAAACCATTCATTGCTGTCGGGAAGAGCCGCAAGGTGCAATGGCGCTTCTTCCTAGGTGGGATGCTTTTCTTGTGGCAGAATGGATCCGGTATCAACGCCATCAATTACTACAGCCCTACTGTGTTTAAATCACTGGGCATCACAGGAACAAACACGGGCTTTTTGACAACCGGGATCTTTGGCGTTGTCAAGACCGTTCTTACACTCGTCTGGCTTCTATTCCTCATCGACAAACTCGGCCGCAGAAAGCTTCTCATGGGAGGAGCCATTGGTGGTTCCCTCTGCATGTGGTTCATCGGCGCCTACATCAAAATAGCCGGCGTCCAGAGCGCCAACGTCGCGGGAGCTAAACTTTCATCCGGCGGTATCGCAGCCATCTTCTTCTTCTACCTCTGGACCGCGTTCTACACTCCATCATGGAACGGCACGCCCTGGGTAATCAATTCTGAAATGTTCGACCAGAACGTACGAGCCCTAGGTCAAGCCTCAGCCGCAGCAAACAATTGGTTCTGGAATTTCATCATCTCCCGTTTCACACCTCAGATGTTCAATACCATGGGTTACGGCGTGTACTTCTTCTTCGCCTCCCTCATGATCCTCTCGGTCCCCTTCGTTTACTTCCTCATCCCTGAGACGAAATCGATTCCTCTCGAAGCCATGGATCGACTCTTCACTGTTAGCCCTGTCAGACATGCCAACAAGACTATTATGGCTGAACTTGAGCTTGAAGATCAGGAATTCAGACACGATGCTGATGGTGCGGGACTGACGACAGATAAAGAGAAGACCGCTCATTTGGAGCAGGTGAGCGTGGACGTGTGAAGTATTCATATCTTCTTATTTCTTATTCATAGTACTAGTACTAGCTTCTGGGAAAGGAGTTTGATTCCCACGTGACCATACATAATCGCGTCCGAGAATGAGATCCTCGAGTTATGACTGAATAATGTATATGTTTCTGATACCGATATTCTTTTTTATTTCGACATCGTCATAATCTGGTCACATCGAACTCATCTTGCCCCAACAAAATCTTCTATAGGAGTCGCCACTCATTAGGTCCATTGAATATGACCGCAGTGACTACTCAGCACCCTCTATCTCCCCTCTCAATCATCTTCAAGAAGTCTGAAATAAGAAAGGTATGTACGTGCCATATATCTGTTTTCAAAGCTTCCAAAGACCGGCGGAGAGGAACCATCACATCCATTCTACCTACCTACCTATCTATCCCAAATGCAAATCGCAAAACCGTCTCACCCTCTCCAACATATCAATCACATGCACCCTTTCCACGAACCGATGCTCCTCCCTCGGATACAAAGCCATCTCGCAAGACCAGTCCAAAGCCAAACAACCACGGTGAAAAGCGATAGCCTGCGAGACAGGGACACGTTTATCTTCTTCTCCGTGTAAAATGAGCACCGGTGTTCGATCTTCGGGTTTGGTGAATTGCATATGCCATAATGGACTTCCATGCCGGGCGGAGATATCTTTGGATCCGTTTGGGGCTGTCCAGGGCGCTGAACCGGCGAGGGCGGCTTCGTACCAGGGGAGGTCGGAGGTGAGGGTTAGACACGCGGATTAACTATGCCATGTGGTTTGGAAAATGCACTGAAGCTCTCAGTAAAAAATAGACAAACTGACCCACCAAGAGCTCAGGTGTCAGATCTTCAATGGGCGTCGACCGCGCCATATCGGCTTGGTATCTGAATATCTGCGGGCCTCAAGATAGCTTGAAGTTAATCCAGATGGTGGCGGAGAGGCATGAATAAGAAATGCTCCTCTGTTAGGGGAAGATTGAGTTCAACGCATAGGATTCACATTATGGTGTTGGATTGTAGAAGAGACTCGGAGATGAGAATATCTTAATGACTGCAGGTGACTGTGGAGAGTTCCAAGTGTAGGAGGGTCTTCTTCCACAAACGGTTAGCTCCATGAATAGTGGTTGGATCATACATATCGTACTGTTAGTAGTTTCAAAAGTATTTCTCATTTCTGCAGCACAACAGATGCAATTGAACCCATTCTTCCAGGCCTCGTAGCCGTACGAGAGCTGATCGAAGCCGGATGCAACCATGGCTTCAAACCATGGCAATAAAACACGTCAGTTCTGCTTTCTTCCTCATCGCCGCCTCACCAAATTGACTTTTTGGACCTAGATTTTGTGCCGACGATGCACACCATGGGCTGGCCGCAGAGTTGGTTACATCTGCCTACATCCAAATGGATCCCTCAATTCACGCCGAATCCATTTCACCACCCGTGCCGCGTCCCTTCAATCTCAAGCAGAAAACGTCGACGATGACCCCGTTCCCGCCTTCAACAACCAGCTCGAATCCGCCGACACAACACGTCTTCTGGAAAGGATAGCTCAGCAGCAGCAGCAGAAAGACCTGGAGAATGCATGGAGGGGTTCTGCTGGGACTGCCGACCAATTTGCTGCCAATGTGTCGTCGCCACAATCACAGGCCCATGCGAAAGAACTGGCGTCGTGGTTCTCTATTCACCAGGAGGATGGCCGTCTGCCCATCAAGAACGTCGCATATTATTCCCAGCTACCCCAATACCCTCGGGCTACATTCTACCCTGAATTGCCAGCGGGTCTTTTTCAAAATCCCCCGGATCCGCATGCGCTGGCTTCATTATACATACATCTTGAGAAATACGGCACAGTCAATTACGAAGAGAAACTGGTCAAGCGGCCAAATCAGTATATCTGGCGTCACGATATAAGAGTCAGTCTTGGTGGTAAGACGATCGACGCTCAGGGCGAGGATGCCACCAAACATGGAGCTCGAATCGGCGCTTCAATGGATGTCATATATCAACTACATGAGACGGAGAAGTTAGAGGCTCTCATCGGCTTGGATTGGACACGGACGGCGAAGGTGACCAAGACAACGGGGCCAGGAAGTCCAGGAAAGAAAATCAATCGAGCCAGCAAATTGCAAGTCTACAATTATGCTGCCAGGTTCGGGCAAACACCTGTATTCCACACGCGCAAAGCCGACGATAGCGATAGAATGGTCGCCACTGTGACCATACCATATGTGGGTGTGGCAGGCAAAGCGACAGGAGCATCGGCAGAAGAAGCGGAGGGATTGGCTTGCATGGCCCTGAAGAAGGAAGCTGAAAAGCGTCAGCAAAATATGTTCAACCAATCTGCCCTCTCATTGCGTGACTCCAATACAGTCAACTTGGACAATGCAGAAGATATCCTCACCTATTACGAGTCTGTCCGCACGGATGGCGAATTATTCTGGCTAGAGGAGAAAGTCTCAACAGCTGGCACGCAGCATTCTTGCCAAATATTCTGGCAGCAGGAGGACATGACGAGCAAGCCTCTCGCAGAAGCTGTGGTCATGCGAAATGGCGCAGATGCAAAGCGAGCGGCGTCTCTGGTGGCAGCTGTAGTGCTTGTTCGCGAACATCAGGCATTATTTGATGATTTCAAACAGGCTGTTAAGGCGAATAATGGTGCAACACCAAGACGGATCTCATCAACCTCCATTGCACTTCAATCTAATGTCTTGGACTTCCTGGATCGAAGCATCGATCTTCCTGACGTTGAGGATTTTATGAGAGATCGCGTGGACCCATTTCCCGTATTCGATCCTGATGCCGCTGCGAAGCAGATGAATCAACTCACCAGGACTATAAAGATGCGAACCTTTCAGCATGGAGTCTACCAATCTCACGAACAGCGAAGTGAAGAGCTGAAAACTAGACAAGGTTACCGTGCCAACGATTCTCGCCAGATCGAGATGGAGCTACAGCGATCTCAGCTCCCTGTGAACCTACAGCGGACGGAAATTCTCAGCTTGATCAAAAAGAACAATCAATGTGTCATAGTTGGCTCTGCAGGTAGTGGCAAAAGTACTCAAATACCTCAAATCATATTAGACGATGCCATTGCTGATGGACGAGGTGCTTTCTGCAATGTCGTGTGCACACAGCCTCGGCGAGTTGCAGCTGTGTCTCTTGCTGTTCGCGTCTGCAACGAACGAGGCGAAGAGCCTGGTGATGTCGTGGGTTACCGCATTAGTGGGGAAGGAAAAGAGTCGCTGTTTGGTGGAAGCATCACATTCACTACTGCTGAAATGCTCGTACTTCAACTCGAAAAGGCCACCGATGAGGTGCTGGACAACATCTCCCACATTGTTGTTGACGAAGTTCATGAGCGTGGCAATCCCACGGACAGATTACTTATGACCATCAAGCTGGTCTTCTCGGATAGAATGAAGCGTGGTCTGACCGTTCCAAAACTCATCATGATGAGCGCTACGCTCCAGGCCAGTCTTTTCGAGCAATACTTCGAAATGAGGAATTCCAATGGAGAGTCAATCCGTCCGCCTATCATCAATATTCCAGGTCGGCAGTTTCCAATAACGAGCAAATACCTCGAAGACATTGTCGCAGAGCAGAAAGCCATTGCTGAACCTGAGGTTGTTATACGACCCGAAGACAGCGCTCAGTCTGAGGGCGTGACCACCATTTCAAAGCTTGAATGTCCAATTCTGACTCAAGCTGAGCCAAGCAGCGCCCCGTCCACGCTCAAACCCATCCATTGGGAAAGTGAATACGAAATGGAACTGAATCGTAGCGAATGGCTCCAGCAGCAACTTCTGATCGCCTCCACGCTAGCACACGTTGCTCGCAATACCGATTCAGGCTCCATTCTTGTCTTTCTACCAGGGTGGGCAGAACTTGAGCATATGCAGAAGCTTCTCACTGAAAACAGTGCCTTTCTCGGCGTAGAGTTCTCAAACCAAGAACGATACGAAGTAATTCTACTCCACTCTGCATATCCAGAGAGCTTGGTCGCAGCTTTGGCAGAAACGCCTCTAGGTGTTCGAAGAATTATTCTCGCAACGAATATGGCCGAGACATCTCTCACCTTCTCCGATGTCAAGTATGTGATCGATAGCGGAAAGCATCGACTCCTTGAATACAGCAAAGGACTCCCAGTGAATACGCTCTATCGCAAATGGATCAGCCGCTCCAATGTGGCTCAGCGAGCGGGTCGTGTGGGACGAGTTCAGCCAGGAGAATACTATGGAGTCTATTCTTCAAAGCGACTGGCATCAATGGACACGTACCCTGAGCCCGATGCCCTCGATGCTGGCACATTACAACTTCTTTGCTTACGAGCTCGGGCGCATTTTCCAAAGCTCCACATCCAAAATTTCTTTTCGAGGTGGTTATCTCCTCCGCCCGAGAAAGATATCCTTGCGGCGTTGGACCATCTGAAAGCTATTGGAGGGTTGTCGCCAGACCTGAGAGTGACAGCCATTGGACAAACACTGTGTCAGTTGAACGTGGATCCCTCGGTGGGCAAAATGATTCTCCTTGGAGTTCTCTTCCGCTGCCTAGATCCCGTGATGAATTCAGCTGCTGCTATGACCATGCATATGTCGCCTTGGGGAGTTCCAGAGGATATCGCTGGGCAGGGCCGTGTGGCCCAGCTGAGAAAAGCATACGCTATGGGAACGAACAGTGATGTTGTCTCTACTATGAATGCGTATCAAGACTTCTGCGCGATTCGTAATGAGGACAGCGAGCTTGAAGCTACCAGATGGGCAGAGGAGCGGTACATGCTCAAACAGCGATTTGAGAGTCTCGACCTTATTTCCACGAAGCTCGAGTCGCAGCTCAAGCGATTGTCGATTTTCGATAAATACGACCGAGAAGGGTTCAATCAACGATCTAACCAACAAGGCTTGGTGAAAGCATTGATGTCGGTCGGTCTCTATCCAAATGTCGCAGTTCATGATGAGGGCTACCGCTTTATCGTGCAAGGAGGTGTTCCAGTCACACTGTCAGGCCAGTCGGTATTGCGACCTGGACATGGCCCTGGGAAGACATGGGAAACGAATCCCTTGAGAGGCTCACTCTGCTCGTACATGACCCTCCATTCGAATTTTGAACACGATAACAGTATTTTCATTGCCGGAGCCTCACCTGTTCCGCCCTTGGCATCGGCAGTCTTCTGTACCTCTCTTACAGTCAAGGAAGACGACGAAAGCATATTGATCATGGATGGTTGGATTCCTCTACGATTCACCGAGGGACCAGATGTGGCGAAGAGGTTTCTGGAATTCAAACTGACGTGGGATAAACTGCTGTTCAAGGCGCTGACGATTCTTTGTCAGAGTTCTGTTGGTGGGTATCGATATGGGAATGAAGAGAGGAAGAGGCTGAGGGTTACGAATCTTGTGACACAAACGCTGGCGGATCTGTTCGAACAGGAAGAGAGGGTTTGGAAGAAAACAAATGGTTGGTCTTGACTGGTTGGGAGGGTTGATATACATAGATGCATGGTGTTATGATGACGATGGATGTCTTTTGTGTACATAGAGTGGGATGGGAGATGATGTATATCGAACGAGTATTGTAAAACAGAATATTGTGCATACCATTTAAAGTTCCAATACCCCTCGAAGGATTTCACAATCAAGACGAAGCGTCATGTAGAAACCTCATTGGGATGACTTGTCTGCTGAAAGTCGAATCCAGACCAGTGACTACGCGATGTCGAGGCTGGAACTGGTGGACTGTGCTGAGATCTGCGCCTTCTTCAACAGACAGCTCTCTGAACATACTTCGCCAAAAACACAAACACCATGCCCAGGGCCTCACATCGGAGCGAACAGGCTTCTGCTTTCTTCGCAGCGGTATATGCAGCGGTATCTGAGGTCCCACACGGCAAAGTCACATCGTATGCACACATTGCACGATTGGTCGGAAAGCGTGAGTCAATATACACCTCCGTGGCATCGATGATTACGGTGACCTAAACAATGATAGCGGAATGTCCACGGCAAGTAGGGGTGTGCTTGAAGCATCTTCCCGACGATACGAGCCTGCGTTTTAACGGTTCGACCGTTCCATGGCAGAGGGTGAGTCTTTGATGACGTTTGGGAGGGACAAGGCTGACTGGATACGGAAAAGGTAATTAATGCAAAGGGTGGTATTAGTCCTAGGTAAATGCCTCATTCTGAACTGCTCTTCGAAGTTTGTTCAAGGCTTATTGATTGTTGTGAAGAGGTCCATCCGGGGCGACTAGACAGGCTGCTGCTTTGAGGACTGAAGGCGTTGATGTACAGCGTTCTGCGCTGGGCGAATATTCTGTTGATTTTGGTGTTTATGGATGGTAGGTATGAGTTTTTGAACAAAGCCGAAGATATGCATTCATCTCGTATTACTAGGTTTCCAGAGATCCTCCCGAGTGAAGAGGCAGAGCTTGCTGAGGAGTCAGATGAAGAGACATGAGGTATTTAGAGAGTTGGATGCCGATGGGAGTGATGCCTTCGGCGAGGTCCGCCTCGACAAGGGACATGTGGGTGTGCAACTGGATTTGGGGGTGGCTTTTGGGAAGATCATGCAAGCACTCCACAGAGAAGAATAGAATACACAATCTGGCCTTGAGCAAGGTTGTGGCTGAGGTCGCGGGACGGTGTCCTTCTTTTACTATGGTAGAACCACACAGGAGTCACCTGCCTGCTCGATAATACGTTGGCTACCTAGTTGTCAGGAATCTACCACGTGATCGCTAAACGCACACTTATTATTATATAGAGAACACTCGCTAAGATCCTAAAGATCTCTAGCGATTATCTTATTAAATAAAATAAACGTTCTAATCTAACTTCAAATCTACTCTTCTTGATATTATAATCGCTCTTAGTACCTTAAAGGGACGAGACGAACAAAACGATATCGAAATAGCTTAGATTAGACCCTAAAGCGCTCGAGACGACTCGTCTACGGACGGAGGCAGTCTAAGAGGCCCCTTCGGCCCTCTAGGATATACCCTATTTATAGAGGAGCGTATCTCGGAAGTCCTAGATAATAGCGACGACGAAAACGCGGGTCGCGGTACTCCTATAGTTAATAAGGAGATACTAACTATTAAGACCTCGACCTTCCTTCCCGGCCTCCTTAACGCCGTAGGCGAGACGGACTAAGAGTCTATCCGCTATAATAAAGAAAGAGACTCTACGGCCGAGGGAGAATCCCTCCGCCTCGAGTAAGAAAGGCGAGACCGATAACTAGTAGAGTAGGTAGCTACGGAAGAGTCTCGTAGAGCTAAAATACGCTAAGGTAAGAAGCCTATAAACCCTTCTAGTTCTTTAAAGGCCTTAGCCGGGTTAAATACTACTAAACGCGCTAGAATAGCCTATAATATACTACTACCCGATATATAGGGCGGTACTTAGTTAGTCGAAGACCCTAAGACTATACGGTTACTAGAACTATAAATATAGGTAAGAAAGAAGCTTCAACTCGAGCGTATAGCTAAACTTAAACGCATCAAGTCCGTAGTTAAATTAGGCGATATAAGTACGCTTAGCGCACTTACCCTAAATAGTAAACTTAAGGTAGAGATAAAGAAGTCCTCCGAACGGCCTTATATTCCTTAAGCGAAAGCACCCGAGAAATACACGGGCAAGAATCGCTTAGAGTTTAACGCTTAGGTATAAGACTACGACGATATATTTAGCAATAACCCCGGGCACTTTAAAGAAGAAGCTACGAAGGTAATGTTCGTAAAGTAGTACTTAGATACCTCGCTAAAGATAACCTAGATAAA
>JEMP01000006.1:599751-623051 GCA_000738655.1 Venturia pyrina ICMP 11032
AATCTACGTTCTAAGACTAAGATTCTAGAGTAGTCGTAGGATTTAAAATTTAGGATACGGAGTTCTAGTTTGTTTCTTGCGTGTAAGTTGAAGTGTATGCTTTGTTTATACTAGGTTTTTATAGACAGATTTTTTTTCTAGGCTTTCCTTAGCCTAATTCGGGATCCTTTTGGCCAAGTTTTGANTTCTTTATAGAAGAATAGTAGTCCTAGATTTTATATAAGAGGCTAAGATTCTAGAGATTATTGATTTTTAGGCGTAGGATTTGAAATTCGGGATACGGAGTTCTAGTTTGTTTCTTACGTATAAATTAAAGTATATACTTTGTTTATACTGGGTTTTTATAGAGAGATTTTTCTAGGCTTTCCTTAGCCTAGTTCGGAATTCTTTTCGGCCAAGTTTGAGGAAAATAAGATGTATTCTAGGGAAACTTTGTTTTTAGTATATTTTTGAGTGCTTTCTAGAGTGCTTTTCGGAGTAAATAAAGTATACTAGAAACAATGAAGTTGTCGAAAATATACGAAAATCAGAATATCGAAATTGCCGAAATAAATAAAGAAAGAAATAGTTTCTAGGCCCGGCCTAGAGGCTTAAATACGAAAAGAATAAAACCTAGTAGTATAGAAATACTACTCGGCTTTAGCTATAACTTAAAGTAGCCGTTTCACCTATCCTTCTACACGAATATCTAATTCGTTAGTAGAGACTAAGGTNACCCATCCTTCTACGCGAATATCCAATTCGTTGGTAGAGACTAAGGTGGTTAAACAGGTATTTGGCGACCTTTTGGTGAGTGCATCCGTAGGATTATTATAGCTATTGATCTATCTTACTTCAAAACCGGTACTTATCCTCTACGTATCCCTCGGCGAACCGACGGATATAGCGGAGATAGGATAAGCTGCACGGCTCTATAATACGCGCGGCCTCTAGCCAGCGGGATACGATTAACTAAATTGGTATTTTTAGAGATAATCTTAGAGAAACTAGACTAGAATTAGCTAGAATACGCTAGAATACGCTATAATACGCTAGATTGCTACCCGACTAGAGGCCGGAAGCAGTAATCTAACTTATAAGCTTATTAAGAGAGTATAAGAAGGATAGAGCTCGTTTCTATAGAGATTTCAGCTTCTTATAACGCGCTTTTCTACGAGTGATATTATTTACCTTATTATCGCAGTCAATAACCTGAGAAGGGGGTATTATCAGGAATCTACCACGTGATCGCTAAACGTATACGTATTATTATATAGAGAACACTCGCTAAGATCCTAACGATCTCTAGCGATTGTCTTATCAAATAAAATATACGTTCCGATCTAACTTCAAATCTACTCTTCTTGACATTGTCCTCAAGTATAGATCACATGATGTAACCATGCTTATATTGCCAGGCATATGGTTGAATACCGGAGAAAATCGAGTGAATACTCGTATTCTAGTCTTTTTGGCTCAATCTAACCGGTATTCTAAATGGGTTCATGACATATATCGGTTCAAGCCCGTTGCCCTCAAAGTATACTAATCAGATTGTAATCATCATCTAGAACTTCGCCTTGATATTGGTGACTTTCTAGCAATTTCATTTCCTTCGATCGCGAGGATTTATCACAGTTGATCTTGAATTGGGAAAGTATAACCCAAATAACAGTCTTGATCATATCATATTCACACTCGATGAAAACCTATTCATCATGCCAACGCATCAATCATTCTAAACATCATTGAAACCGAAATTCCGATCAAAATCTTCTCCATCAATCCCACTAAAACCACAGCCTCCTCTCCAATTTCTGCCAGAACCTCTCTCCTTCTTCCCTTGGTCCCTTCAATGTCTTCTCCACAATTCCGTTTTCATCAACATGCATGTCCAGATCGAATATGTCGCCAGCTTCTGATCCTAACATAAAACTGGCCCGGATGTTCACTCCCCGCTGTCCATCATCATGTCTCTGTCGAGCCTGTGGTGACAAGTGTGGTGCCAAAATGTCGTGGACTCCACCTGCCAGAGCTCGCGGGGTGTAAAGGGTTTGTAAGGCGTACTCCCATGGGTTTTGCCCGGAATATGGACCAGGCATGGGAAAAGGGTTCGCAATAGTATCTGCATTGGATTGAAGGGATAGGGTGGGTTCATCAGCTTGTTCCTGCTCGATGATGGGCTCGAGCTGAATGGAAGAGCCTGCGGTGACAGGTGGGTCCTGCTGAGGATATGCATGATCAAAGTTCAGATTTTGTTCGCCAACCATGTTTTGCTCGACCCACAAGTCTTGCCAGGTATCTTGCTCAGCAGCCTGTGAGCCGTCTAATGCCACAGGATCGGAAGGTCCTTCGCCTGGTGATATCCCGTCATTTATCGGCTCAGCTTCGATGGCTGATAATTGTTCCAAGACCAGCTCTAAATCTTGTTCGAATTCCAAAACATGATTATTGTTTTGGGAAGAACCAATACCCCTCTCATCGATATCTGTCATCTCTTGATCATCGGGCTCGCCTTGAGTTGCATAATCCATAGGGACGATCGCTCCTGAACCTGTCACTACCATCTCTTCCTCGGCATCAATGTCGAGGTCTCCACCAACGAGAACAGCGACCGACCCGAGCTCCAACTCAGGTTGTTGGCCTATATTCGCAAAGACGCCAGGCTGATTTGTCGGAAGAACTGTGACTTGTGGATCGACAACCAAGGCTAGAGCTGTAGAGGAGCTGTTCCGTTGATCTAACCAGAAATTGATAACTTCGGTTTCTCGCAAGTCCCCTTCAAAGAATGTCATGAGCCAGAAGCTCATGATGATTGTGCGGAGATTGTGAAAGTGTCGCAAATGATGGAAAAGTCCTGACGTGATCGGCAAGGGCCTGTGACAGACGGGACTCCCTGTGTAGCCGCAAAATTTGAGCTCCGTAATGGTGGAAGAATGGTGCATCGCAATCGAGTGTATCAAGGGTGGGCTGTTCGACCAGCCGTACTCAGGGATGAACTTAAAATTGGCTGGGACTTCTAATATATTCAACATTGCAGCCTCGTTTATAGCGTCGGCATCTTCTGCTTCCAGGATTCCTGTGAATTGGATGTTTCCTTCGGCGATATCTTGCAGGTCGTGACCGTCAGCTCCCCATGTGTTTCCAATAGGGAAGGTCGTCCCGATCATGACAAGCTTTTCCAATGGGGACAAATGGACCGCTCGCACCAGCTCTCGCTTCTCGTCCCTCGGTATGCCACCTTCAATCTTTAGGTGTTTCAGTTTGGTCATGTGAGCAGCGAAATTACTAATAAAGAGTCGCCGCTGGCCCCGAAGCACTCTGGTCTTTGACCCGCCGAAAGACATATCTGATTGAGGCTCGCCGCTCTTCATATAGTACGAGTCTACTCTCAACGAGATGAGGGTCCGGCCGAGATTGTCGATCACAGCTCCTACCCGCTCGCGGTCAGCATCGGACTTTGCTCGGTCAAGAGAGAAGAAGCGATCAATGGGCCACGCGAGTGACTGTAACTTTGGATGCCTCTCCATGAAGCCAAGCATGTTGATTGAGCTCACGCTTCGATGTGTGCGGGCCAGTTGAAGAAAGTCATCCGTTGCAGGCGGTTCAAGGAGGAATATTTCAGGTATAAGTCGGGTTTGTTCGGTAGCAGCATTGCGAAGCTGGAAAGATCTCAAATTAGGAAGCGTGAGGTTAGAGAGGCCGTCAAAAAGATCAGCTTGGCATGCGAGATCATTTCGGTGAGAAGCAGTAGACGAGACCCAATCGAGAGTGAGGCAGCGCAGCGAGTCGCAAGATGGTTGTAGCAATTCGATGGGTTTCAGCAAATTGCTACGTCTCGTACTCCATGAATGGGCAGGCCCCTCCGAGACCTGCTGCCGGCAGTAAATATCAGCTTCTGGGACATTTTCGTAGACTTTGTCGTTCAGAAATCGAAGAGCGCTGTGGTTGACACTTTTCAGCCGTTGCACAGAAACTTCAAAGGGAAAGCGGATCTGGTCGTCTTCTTCTGAGAGATCTACAGTAGTCTCGAAGAAGCCTCCCACACCGCTGAGTAGCGATCGAGTCGTCCCAGCACGAGAAAGGGTGTATATCGCTTCAGGATCGATCATGTGGAGTCTTCGCAATCGTATGCTCTCAAGCCCACCGAGGGCATTTATGGGGAGTCCTGCGTAAGAGCAGCTTTCAAGCCAAAGCCGTTTGACAGAAGGCTTGCGCTGGGGGCAGAAGAATTCTGACAAGAGAGCCGTTGCCAAATTATAATGTCCGTTTATGATGCGCAGGGTACGTACATTCTCCAAATTTTCCACAGCCTTTCTCGCAAGTTCCAGTGTTCGCCAATCGCTGGAAAGCGTTTGCCCGTTAAAGGAAACATTCGGCAGTTCATGAAATATGGAGGGAGGAGGGAGGTGGCACTTGTGCGTGAGCGTCAGAACTTTTGAGGCTATGATCTTGTTTCTGTGGCACGACGTTAGTTTATGCGGATGTAACGGAGATGCAGTGCGACAGACAGTGGTATTTGAACGGTGAAGATTTTTGGCGATGTAGCCAAAGAAAACATTGCTAAGTTCGGGAGATATCATACTGCGGACTAGTACGAGAACAGCCGCACGTACTTCAAGATCCTTCGCAATCCTTGACCACATGATGAACTGCATGAAGATTGCTCCCTCATGCCTGTTGATCCAGGAATACCCTATGGCATAACTCACCTTGCTAAGACGAGTAGCTTCCTGACGATGGGCGTGTCGTCGTGCTCGTCCTGTCCCTCCATCGGGTCATGGTGAGCTCCAGGCTCATCAGGCCAGCTTTCATTCCAGGCGGCAGGATCCCTCCACGGCTTCAGGTCGTCTGGAACCTGATACCGGCTGCGGCAATCAATAAGCTTGACATCACGCCAGACGAAGCCAATTGCGGCATGCCAGGCTCGCCAATTGACCAGGCAAAATTCCCGTATGTCCCGAAGAGCAAGAAGTTCCAGCGTATGTTGCTGTAATTCAACCGGAAGTCGCCAGAAACCCATGTCCGTCCCCATCGTTTCGTCCTTGTTCATGGATTCCTGTTCCCTCTTCACGAATAATGCACGGTGGAATATGTGCGAGAGCTGAGTATCGGGGTCGCAGCATGTGATCTAATGAGGTAGGGCGAGGTCATGAAGGCGGCTTGCAGCGGCGGAGAATATGAGGTTGTTTGCTTGCTTGTTTGTTTATTGTTTGCAGCTCGAGGTTAATTCGTGGGCACTCGGAGTCTCATGACGCACTCCACGTGACCGATGATATACTTAACATCTTCATCATCGAGATCGAGTTTGCTCTTTCACTCCCATTAATCCTCCATCTTGAGATCACATTTCAGTCCAGCCTACAGGTTTCACTCGAAGCCTTAGTATTCTATCTTATGTTGTGCAACCTTCGTGTGCTAGTCAGTGAGTACTAGGTAGTACAGTTTGCTGACTCGGCCTCTCCAGACCTTCAACATTCCCCCTTTTCATTCTGCATCGACCACAGACATCGACCTCTGATCATCAAGCGTATCAGGCTCTGATCCATCAAGCGCATCAGCCGGACAGTGTGCCTCATGCTCGGCTGTCTCAATCTCCAGGTCATGCGAACCTTGAGAGCCAACAACATGTCCGCCATCTAATTATAATCTCTCCAATCAATGTCTAACAATGAATCACGTCCATACTTAACGACGACTTTCATGATTCGAGTCAAACTCCCACACTCCCACATGTGAGCAAGCTGCGCTAAAGTATACGTCGCTTCAGTTATACATCTCCTGCAGGTCGCCTTCCTCTCTGCCCATAGTCAAGACACTCCTCAGTCTCCTGTGTGCTCCTACATCGATTCTTATATCTTAATTCTATCTCGGTCTTTTCTGATTCATTTTTGCTGCTGTTCTCCCGCTCCTGTTCTTTCGCTGCTGTTCTTTCGCTGCTGCTCTTTCGCTGCTGTTCTTGCTAGATATTCGTATCATACTGTAAGACGGCACGATGCGCCTCCACAACTATGGCCGTCCTGCGACGGCCTCATTATCTTTCCTCTCCTCAATCACACTAGTAGCAACCATAGTGTCGTGCGTTGGACGAGTCAAAGGCCAAAAGCCACCCTCTGTTTCTGGGGCCTCAAATGCCCCGTCAAATGTGCCCGGTTATGTCATCAAATATGGTAGGAGCCGAGAATCATGGCGGTGCAATGGATAATACTGACGATCACAACCATAGCACCACTTGTATATCTCCACCCTCAAGAACCATACATGCCATCGGACATAGGAGCACAAGTTACAAATTCGAAACCGAAGCTGGATTTTGCGGCCATCCCTAACGTCCCATCACCACTTGGCCTTGAGAACCTGGACGCCTTGAACAGTTTTGGCAACAAAGGACTCAACATCTATCTGACTTCGAACGACGACGTAACCAAAAATCCGCAATGGATCAAGGGGGTGAAACCCAACGCCGACGGCAAAACAGAAGGTGCAAAGAGCTGTGCTGTAATTGTTGTCGATAAGGGTAAAGGGATCGTCGACGCATTTTACATGTACTTTTACGCCTTCAACTACGGTGGCGTAGTAGCAGGAAAGAATCTTGGAAATCACGTTGGAGACTGGTAAGCCTTCATAACCCCTGCGACAAAAGCTACTCCACCACTAACGAGCAAACAGGGAACACAACATGGTCCGCTTCCAAGACGGTTTACCAACAGCAGTATGGTACTCTCAACATGCCTCGGGTCAGTCCTTCAAATATTCAGCCGTCCAAAAAGACTTCGACGGTCTCCGTCCAATAGCATTTTCCGGCAACGGCTCCCACGCGGTTTATTCCACAAAAGGTAAGCAGACTCACGACACAGTCCTAAACGACTATACCGGCGTCGGCGCGCTCTGGGATCCAATCCAATCCGCATACTGGTACAACTGGTCCCCACCCACCCATTCTCCCGCTGGTCCCAACGTCCCCGCAACGAGAGACGTGGCAAATTTGGGATTACTTACTCCTTATAATGCGAGCTCAAGTCCAGTTGGCTGGTTCTATTTCCAGGGCAGATGGGGCGACTTTAGGTACAAGAAAGATGATCCTAGACAGAGCAATCTTTTGGGATTGGGTTGGAGGTATGATTCCGGTCCTAATGGTCCGGCGTTCAAGAACTTGCAGAGACAGAATGTTTGGCCTGATGGTGCGAAAGGGGGGTTGCTTGGGTCACTTGCTTCTCGCGATAATTTGTAATCTTGAAGGGGCATGATCATGGAATTGTATAGACATGCTGGTAGGATCTGGCGACAATGCTTTTTTACTGGAAAGAATAATAGTAACAACTAGAGTAAAAGTAGATAACTTATTATACGCACAGAGGGCTTTACAAAGTACTCCATACAGGAAACAGAACAGAAAAATGAAAAATCCTTTTCAGCCACGAAGGAACCACTAGTATTCTTAATGGAGAGGAAAACCATACATTGAATTCATAGATAGTTAAACTCCTGACGAGAATTTTCTCTTTTTTGATGTTTTCGAAAATGAAGCGCTATTGGATTTTAATCGCAGACGTGGTCTCCTGTCAACACTCCAGGTCTGTATATTTCCTTGCCCTTACTATGGAGATGGCGGGTACTCACGTTGTACAACCTCGATTTTCCTTCGTCAAGCTACACAGCGGCACACTCGAAGAACACAATAAGCACTCGAAAAGCAGTTATATACTAGTAGAGCACTACTATTCGTCTTTTCGAAATAATGGTAACAACATCTCTATCGGCGTAGCGGTATCTTCAGTACATAAGATCCTCTCACGTTCAAGGAGGTACGCGCAAAGCAATCAGTGTATTTAAAGCCTACTAATCCTCCAATATATCACCTGTAGCCGGTCCGAGCCGTTGTTCACAGACGAATACTGTGCTGTGCATTGGTACACACTAGTAGTAGGTTTTGCAGGGATAAACGCTGGACTCCAGATCCCCGTGCTTGTGCCTAGGAACTTTCTTCTACACAGTAAAGATAAAATTGTACATACTTCCCATGACTTGTCAGCTATTGTATACGCCAGTGAAGTCGATTGCTACACACGGCACTAATAGTAGGAGGTAGTACTAGGTACTTACTTAGGGAGGGTTAAAACGTTAAAACCCGGCTTTATACCAGTAGTATCAACTTCTACCCAACGCAGGATTATAAATCTAAAACTTCCTTTTCTAGAAAGAGAAAAGCGAGGAGAATAAGATCCTTTGATCCTCGCCGGAAGATTGCTGATGTTGACGTTCTGTCACGTGATATGAATCAATGTTGGGGTTCAGCTCATCAGATCGGACTACAAGTCTACAAGCAGCCGCTATTCAGACAGCAATGATGGGATGCATCCAGGTATGAAAGTTTGGGCAAATAGAATTAATGGTGGAAGGTTTTGTTCAGTTCGTGAATGGCTTGATTCAGGCAAGAGTACGAGTTATCCTGCCGCAGTCTCGATGCTGCTTCTGCTCGTCGAGCAATCCCTATATATTTACAGAACACTCTGCCGTAAGTCATGTCTAAACGGTCATTTTCATCGTGACCGAGCCCATCGTACCAACCAACATTTTATCTTCCCCGCTACTTAAGACACCGTCTACTCGTCATCGTCTGCGGCCTCGTTGGCATGAGCAGCACCCTCGCCGTCATCCTCGAACGTATCCGCTGGCACTTGATAAAGGCGTAGGACGTTCTTGTTGGGGTCCTTGACAAGCACGTATTTTCCGTCGTCCATCTTAAGGACCATGTCGACAATCGTGCGCACGATACCCCATCCGTTGGCAATATTGAGATTCATTTGTGCGGCGAAGTCGCGGGGCTTGTAACCTAGGACACCAAGTACGACGTGGTCGTTCGGTGATCGTGGGTTGACACGAGACACGAAACTATGGAAAATTTAGTAAACGTTTCTAAAGTTGCAGGGAAGTAAACATACCCAAGCTTCATAATATCTGCCTTGGCCAAAATACTCTGTATCGTCCACCGGGCAAGCTTGCAGCTGTTGTTCTTCATCTCAGTAGCGACAACGGCACCACGTCCAGAAGAAAGCTTCGTCCTCCAGTCAAGAGCACCACCGCTTCCTTGTGCCTTATTATCGAACTCGTTGAGTGCCTTAATTACCAAATGTTGCTCCTCGCCAGTGACTGCGTTGTTGACCACCGCATCCAGCTCCGTTCGCACAACAAGGTGTAATGGTTCCTCATCTTGCGCTAGCGACAAGTCGAATCGGCGGTATTTGTAGGCCTTTGATGCAGGTGGATCCGTCTCTTCTTGTGCGTTGTAGAACGGGTGCTCATTTGGCATGTCCTTCCTCGCTGATGGGCTGTCTGACTCTGTGACTACTTGGATTGGGAAGACGTGGTTGATGTGAGTAGCCTCAATCATCAGTGCACCTGGGTTGTTGATGTTGTCCTTATTTCCTTCCGAAACCTCGAGAGGCGCATCCGCAGCGTTCTCGTTGACTGTCACCATATCGAGCGAGGATCCTTCCCGCTTGTCAATGAAGACCTTGCCATTGTGCTTCGTAATGACCAAGTCCCATGAGTAGACACTTCTTGGTGCGCACATGAGCATGGAAAGAATGTTATCTGTTGCAAAAATGGTGCCCTCGTCTTTGTCGGCGAGTTCTTGAATGATCGGATCGCTAGAAGTCGTGACATTGTACGCTGCGCGCTCTAGCACATTCAACTTGCGTTCTGAGGTTTTAGCACCAGGCTGTTTGTCGTATACGCGGTCGTAGTAGTATAGGAATCCGTAGCTGTCAATATCGTCGCCATCTGGAGTGTCGAGGCTCAACTTCATCAGGCGAGAGAAATCGATTTCTTCCAATAGACCCCAATCTGGCTTGACTTGAATCGAAGCGTCGCGATTTCGCTGTGGCTTGTCGTCCCTGTAGCCGAAACGTCTTCCGCCACGATTGTTACGGCCTCCTCTGTTGTCATATCCGCCTTGCTGTCCACCTCTTCCACCTCCTACCCTCTGGAAAGTCCCGCGGCCACCACGTTGGTTCTGTGCACCTCGCTGTCCCCGTCCGCGGAAGACAGTTCCTCCACCCCTACCAAATCCACGTCCTCTGGCAGTGGTTCGCGTGTTATCGACGACGGAAAATGTGGCCTCCTCCTCTGCAGCTATAATTCCGAATGGGTTGTTCTGTTGTCCCGCACCATATACTTGCTGGTCTTGAGGAGATGGTTAGTACAAGCCGTATGCCAGGTCCAAGACGATCGTACCTCTGTAGTTCCGACCACCATATTGCTGTCTGCCACCACGCTCGCGGTCCTTTCCTTCTGTCCAGTCGGCCATTCGCCCTAATTTGTCCGCCTTTGAGTATGGAGCGTATGGTACGCCATCTAGAGTGGTCTCCGTGGAGGCAGCGGGTCCCCAGCCATCGTTGGACGGGAGAGCCGACACAAGATCGAGGAGTGATACTGGCGCCATTCTGTCAAGTAAGATATCGAGGTCGTTGTCGCTCAGCGAAATTGTTGGTGGGCGCCTTCTGTGGAAAAGTTCGTGCACGTGCCACATTCTGAGATCTCCCCCGGGCGGTTCTCTATCGTTCTCGGTTCTACGCAGCCCTTCACAAAAGCCTCAACCTTACCTTCTGACTTACAGCAAGCATCATAAATCGTCTTCACGCTCCTATATCAACAGGATATGTTTCTCTACGACCAGAATTTCGTAGGAAATATCCGAACAATGGGGCCTTGGCTTTCTGTCCATCGATCGTCTTGGGTCTACTACCTTTGACTTCGATCGATACTAATGGGTCTTTCCCTCTGCAGAATCCCAGCTTCAGATCTATATCTCCATTCCTTTAGGGTGTTTCGGACGATAGCACGCTGCATCACTTACCAGTAAACTAATATTAATTCGTGGTTATGTACAAGAAAAACACGGGCTTTCACGCCCTCTAGACCCAATTGTTGTCATTCTCGATAAATAGAGCCTCATTACGTACGACCAATCCCGAGTTGAGAGAGGCAAGGTATAATGCTGTGGTGCGTATGTTTAATACGCCGACATGCACTAATGTATCGTTTCATGTGTCGCGAGACACATCTTCTCCTTCATCTGTCTCCTGGGGCTCTCCCGCCTCACACAAGTCCAACTCCATCTCTTTATCCAAGACTTTGTAGTTTCTCCCGAGTCCGTCTCGATTCCTCCTCCAATTCCTCTTTTCTACGAGCCAAACTATCACGCTTTGCCATGACGAGGACGTTAGCATTCCAAATCCCCTCATCGGTTTTGAGTTGTCCTCCAAATTGTTCTTCGTGTTCACATTAACTCTCCTTCTCATGTTCGTAATTTGGGCATCTGATTCCCGGAGTACTGAAAAGTGAATAAAAAGTATAGCCCATCTAGTCTCGATCTATGTCGCTGTAAGGACGCTTTGCTGGTCGAGGTCCGTAGTACCTGAAGTTTCGTGAAGCAATCGGTGGTATGAATTTGAGGTCTCGATACTGGCGTTGGCTCCGGCCTTTCTTCGCCTTTTGCTACACTACGTTAGTCGAAGTAAAGATGTCTAGGTTATCCGACATACGTGTGCAATGGTTTGGTGCTCGACGGCCATCTGATCAGCAATAACGTGAGGTCTGACTTTGGCCCTTTTGGGCAGCCAATTGAGCTGTAACTCAATGCCAGCATTTCAGATCAGATGCGACACACGGAAGAGCTCAGCAATCATCGACCTGGATTATCCAGGCCGATAGTGCAGTCCTGTGAGCCTGTGTAGCCAGAACTTGAGGTCCAGGTAGCAAACAATCTTGTGGACGCAGACTCCATTCTTGAACCTGTTGTTTGCTTCGCGAAGGTTTTTGTTGAGACCACGAATGAGAGCCCAGACCTCAGCGTCTTCGGATCCTTCAGTCAGGTTCATGTTGGGGCTGAAGGAGTATGCATCCCAGTCCCCGCTTGGAAGCAAAGTGACAATAGCACCAGCAGCAGACTGTGGTGGGTTTTCGATCGTAGACTCTCTATATTGAAAGTTAATACTGTTCAAAATACAAATGTTTTTGATGTAGCTAACCTGTATCCACCATCTGTATACATTGCAATTATTTTAGGGTTTTATGCTCTCTTTGCCTCCCAGTGGCCTTGATCTGATGCCAAAGCTTCGTCCGCAATTCTGACAACCCCCGGAAATAGATCTGGGCTATAGATGGCTTTCGTTCGGATGATGAGCCGGAATTGTCGAATTCGATATTTGTCTTCACTGGAACGGCCAGCGAGCACCTCTTCGTTGATGTTGCATATTTGAAGCTCTTCAAGAGATATCAGGAAGACAGGTGTGGTTACAGCTAATGGTGAATGTTCAGGTACAACTGCAGTTATACCTGCTGGTATAGGCGCAGGAGTATCAGCTTGAGGGACGGGTCCAGATTCAAGATCTTCAGTGGCAGCATGAGGGCCGGGTACTACTTCTTCGCGACTGTAATTGTCAGGGATTGTCAATGTTGATAATGTTGATAATAAGATAGACGTTACTTACTGGAACAGGGCTATGAGGAATTCGAAAAGTGCTGCCATGGTGAACAAACAGGGCAAAACGAGGTCGACAAGTGGAGGTGATGGTTGCAGGTGTGAATGGGCTCAAAGAATGAAGAGACTAGTCAAATTCTGCGACCGTGTTATAGAATTGAAAAGAAGTTCATGAATAGAAATGCTCAACACTGAGGTCCTGGGAATTTATCACCATTGATCGCCATAACCAGAAAACTCAAAATGAGGAACATCGTGAAGGAGGTCACGTCCAACAAATTGATTATTCTTCCCAATTCCTACATGGCTATTCCACTTACCAGGCTGGTTCAAATCATCCCAATGCTATTAGTATTAATCGAATCTAGCTTGTGTTAGCACCTAGTGAGTGATTATGTTTCTGTCGAGCAAAAAAAGATTCAGACGTGGTTCGAACCATGAGGAGTCCAAGCTCGGTCATCAAGAAGACAAAAAAAGATTCTGCGGTTGTCGAGTTGCCATAGTCAGGCTAGTGAAGTGACATGAGGTACTGATACCCCATAAATGCTCTGTAGCTGCGGGCGCCGTAACATGATTTGCTGGTCGAGTGATAGATTATTTGACTCAATTTAGGTATATACCCTTCAAATGAGCAGATATTAACAATGTCCACAACTCCCAACCTTGTATGCGTACTTGACACGCATATCCATCACTAGCTCTTTCATAAACCACCAATCACCACAATTCAAATTCAAGGGGCTTTATGATAATGTCTCAAATGATGAATAATATTGAAATCTACTTACTCCTACAGCACGAAATAATCACTTCGAATCCTGGATGCCTTCTTCTCCACCCGCTTCCCATGACACGTTCAGGAACAGGCTGCTCTCGAGGAATTGTGGTGCGATGATGTTCCCCCCATTTCCCGCCGCAACAATTTCTCTGTTGAGCTCTCGGGTAGTCTCCAAGATATCTTATCGAATCTCTCGATTCAAGACGGTTTTCCTGGTATGGTACTGATCCTTGCGTCTCTCGTCTTCTTCGATGCGAGCTCTTACCGCACCCATGATCCCGCTGCCTTATACAATCGGGAGTTTCTGCGAAGGGAAAGGAGCTCGTGGTGTCGCACGATGGGCTGCATGAATCTTGTCCAATTCGACCTGGAAATGAGCGGTATCTCGGCTGGTAAGTTGGATTCTTAGTAGCAACTCTTCCTCGTCTTTCAAAAGGTTGGTATTTCGTTTTTCTCGGGTTTTCTCGGTGTTCTGCGCTGGTTCTTCCATGACTTGGCTCAGGTTCGGTAATCAAGAGGCGAGGAATTTGGCTGCTCAGGTACGAGGAGGGCTGCCGACCTCCTATGCTGCTGAGTTGAAAGGCGTTGTTTGCTTTTCAATTATTGATTGCCAACATTCTTTGGCAAAACCAGGCAATCATCTAATCAGAGAGAGGGGGGGGAGAGAGTCTCTCCTGGAAATCAGTTATCTCTCAAGTTAGGATGTCGTCCAATGTCACGTGAGAAGACATTTGAAGTTTCCGGCGCCACCTTGAAGCTCAAAACAATCAACTTTAATTTGCCAACATCCAACCACAATTTCTGAATAAATTAGGCTCAATCTCTTCGGTCATGATATCATCTTGAGGGCCCTCTCAGAGGTTTTTTGTACGCACCGGTATTCCATAGGGGCACTTTTCCTAGACACCTATGCAACACCATATCTAGCCGCCACTTCTAGCACAGGCATCATCTGAACATGTATACCTCTCGGCACATACGACCACAAAGCGCGAGAAACCATGCCTTACGAAATATTGGCACATATCTCAGCGCCGACTACGAAAGAACGCGATGACCTGTACCGGGACGAAGCCCTTGCATACAGAAATTTCAAGCCATCAGGAAAACTCTTTCTAGATGAAAGAGATGGCGAACTTGCATCGCATATCCATCGACATCCACGACATCATGCTCTATGGGAGGGCAAAGCCCAGAAAACTCAGAGAAATCCACCGAGAACTCTCGGCCCGGACAGCTTCAATGTGACGGAGCCGAATTCGTCAAACCAATTCTCTCGCCAATTTGAAACCCAGGTCATTTTGGATACGCAGCAGGCGATCGGGGTTTTGGACTCCCAAATTTCTTCAATCACCAACTCATTTTACGATGGAACCACCTTTTCATTGACGGAGTATCGGCCCGTGAAGAGATCACGCACGGCAGAACCAATTTTGGAGCCATTCTCCTCTGAACGTAGTGGTCTTCCAGGTCCAGATTCTCCGTCATCATTCCGATCGCCTTATGCCCTCGACACGTCTTTCTCCGTGTTTGACCCGATATCATCTTTGCTCCCAGAATCGTACGGCTTGAGCAAATCCGGTGACTCAAATTCCGTTCAGAGAGCTACAGGAGTAATAACCGGGGTAGGATTCTCTCCATTTCCAGCCACACCGCAGGGACTCAGATATGAGTTTGACAGGGCATGCTACACTCCAGAAGACAACGATGCAGCCGCTCTTCTACTCGGCCTTCGTACTGGGGGAACTCCAGCAGAGTCTGACATTTCACCCGTCTTTCCGTCTAGTCGAAACGATTCCCCCACAGCTGGGAAATCGAAGGCGCCATTTCGGGACAGACTGAGTGTGTCAGCACTACAGAGTTCGAATTTATCCCAACAACAGACGCCCAACGTCGTATCTCAACCGCTGGTGCCAAACAGTGTGGATTTTAGTGATAGAGAGATACAATCGCCAGATTTCCATCACGCTCCGACCAGCAGTCCTTGCCATTGGCTTCCGTCGGGAGAGACGCGCTCTATGTTAAAAAGTGCTGATGGGCGCCGAGCGACAGACCGCCAATCTCCCGTGAAAGACGCGCGGCGCAATAGTCTTTCTAGGACCAAATTAGCCAAGTGTACTAACCGCTTGTATGCGCCTGGAAATTATGAAAGGTTGGACACCCATGAAAAGGAAGGTCACGACATTGCTGAAGAGCAAACGAGTCGCAGGAGATCTTCAATTTCGGTTGGGCAGATTAGGAAGAATGGCGATAAGACGAGGTGGACGGAAATTGATCGAACTTCGATGCGTTCACCAGTCGATGCAGACAATCTCCCTTCTCAAACGAATGGCTCCCAGATGTCTGTATGTGGAGATATCATTCCGCAAACACAAGAGCATCAAATGACTCAAATTCCACAACCTGACAAGATTGGTGCGTTCCCAGTAGCTCAAGTATGAAAACAGGCTAATTTTTCCCAGCACTGTCTCCTAGGCTTTCAAAAAAGCCGAGAGAGGACATGAGGAAGGAAATTAACGGGAAAGCAGAAAAGCTACTAAATGGTTCTCTTTCCACGCCTACATCCAAGATCGCAATAGTTCCGCTGCCAACCACGTCTCCTGACCGTACATTAGACAAGAGGGCGGAGAAATTGATCCAGGAGATTAATCATTTGCCATTGGAGGTGTTCTCACCTAAAGCTCCCGTCGGACTGGATGGGTCAGTTACATTCGTGACGCCAATAATAGCTAGTTTTTTTGCGAAAGCAGAATTACGCAAACGTTGGACTCGTAACGCGACCGTCAGCCGTCCAATTTCCCGATTCGAGATTGGACACTGGGCTATCGAAACAAAATCGTGGCCTCCAAGGCTACAATTATCATTCTGGAAGGTCTTGACCAATCAGATTGGGCTTAGACAAGCTGGTATTTCCACGTGGTGTAAGAGGATTCCCGAGCCTGATCAATTGGGTATGGTCAAGGTTTATTGTTGGGGAGAGATTGTGGAACATTTGTTTCTATTTTTATTCACGATTGCGGATACGGGGATTTCGTCGCAGGAGACTTGTTGGTTGGACGGGCAGAATCAGGTTGTGGTGAGGGTTAGGCAGCGGCAGGCGTCGAGATGAGGCCCAACTTTCAACGATTAGCTTCGCATGTAACGAGGCAGAAATGATGATAGTGAGTGGATTCTGGCCGTTTCCCAGTACAGATTGTGAGTGAGGAGCCCAAGACATGTTGTTACTGCTATTATTGAGAGGCTGAGGGATCTTGTGCTGATTTCGCGTCTGCAGTCTTACGCACTGCCCTCAGCATCGGCGAGTCTGAGATAGGACGGTTGGCTGACGAGAGCCGGATGCCTGCGATAAGATGTGCTGTCGTGTTGACGGCAGGAAGGCGTAAATTCAACGAATCAAAGTCACCGACGGCTCAACGGCCTCAGTCGCACGGCTCAACAGCCTCGCTTTTTACACCAAGAACTGAGATCTTAGAACCTCGATAATATATTAACTACTATATTTTTTACTTAGTAAGTAATTTTTCTATAATCCCCTTTAAAAGGAGTAACTTCCCCTAGGTTTTTAGAAGATTTTATAATAAGATAAGAAAAACTGTCTTTATTTAGGAGTCTTTTTTACCTCGAAATCCGCGAAAATTATTCCTAAGAAAACGGCGTTATAAAAATATCAATACTCTTAGAATTTAAGCTATTCTATATTAAATCTATCGATAGATAAAGAGTGCTTATTTATTACTCCTAATAGGGGGTAGGAATTAGAAGCTGGTTTTCGCATTTTCTCACCAAAAATTCGAGGCCGTTGAGCCGTGCGTAGCCGTTGAGCTGTCGGTGGCCCTACGGAGTACAAGTAGGGCGAAGCCCCGCTCTCTCCAATATTAGACCATCACCACAGCTTGCTCGAAAACAAAGCATTGAATTGAAGATTTGTTTCTCTCAGAAAGCGGAATGCCGAATCCTTTCGTTTACCAGCCGCTCGACGAGCACTCAGAGGACATTCGTATCCTCACTCTACACCCTGCCTCCCTCTCAAACGACATTCTGATCAGTATCCACCATGAAGGTTTCAAAGCCGACCAGAGTCCAGAGTACGAAGCCATTAGTTACGTGTGGGGCTCTCCCGAGAAAACAGAATCGATCGGCATCATGGACGGAGACACAAAAGTCCTATCGGTCACCCAAAGTCTCGATATCGCCTTGCAACATCTTCGTCACAGGGACACAGCCCGGAAACTGTGGATCGATGCAATCTGTATCGATCAGTCAAATTTGGAAGAGCGTGGATTGCAGGTCCAGAGAATGTGGAAAATCTACAAGAGAGCGGAGCGAGTGGTGGTTTGGTTGGGGCCAGAAGCGGACGATAGCACGCATGCTATGAGTCTGATGAGGTCTCTGGCTTCCAAAGTCGAGATTGATTGGGATACTTTTGCCGTGAAGCCAAGCTTCGACGGTGCTGATGAGCCGGATTGGGCAGATCGTTCCATCCAACTCCCCTACACCAGAAAAGACTGGCACGCTCTGTATTGTCTTCTCACCAGAGCTTGGTTTGGAAGATTATGGGTGCGCCAAGAGATCAATTTCTCTGGACCAGATGCAACGGTCTTGTGTGGTACAGCGACTATTCTGTGGCAAGATCTTCGGAAGGCCAATTTCTTGTTGATGGTAAATGTGTATCCAAGCGATGTGTTTCTAGATCAGGAAGAGATCTTAATGCAAACTTGTTCCCGACGTATAAATGATATGGCTTATTATAGACCGTCCTTTTCAACATGGTCAACTCTCCGCGATGCAGGATCTTCCGACTGCTTCGACCCGAAAGACAAAGTCTACGCAAATTTAGGTCTTATCCAAGAAGCGGAAGGTGATATCGGGCTGAAACCAGATTACAAATTATCTGTACCAGAAGTTCACATTCAGCTCGTTCTTGCGCTTCTCAAACACCACAAACGATTGGATATCCTACGTTGCTGCGAGCTATTGGACGAGCAAGGGGATCTGCCGAGTTGGACTCCAAACTGGAACATCAGCACGATGGATTTCCGATCGCGGCAAAGTGATGCATTTGCCCCTGCGAATGCACGTTATCTTGGGGAAGGTGTTCTTAGAGTCGAGGGAATCGTTGGAGGGGTGTTAGCAACCATTGACATATATCAAGAGAATATCTATCGAGAGGATATATGCTCAGAAATACACAGAATTGCTCTTGAACATGTGCTTGGCGAATTAGCTCGGGACGACGATGTCTTACTGGATTCGTTCTGTCGCTCTCTTGGTGGCGGGGATTTTCGTGATAACTATCCCGATGATGACGGTTATCCGACTTGGCAGAAGAGCAGGCAAACTTTATCAGATATACTAAGAACAAAGGGCGGTTGGACTGAAGCTCATGATAATAAGTTCCTAGCCAAAGTCGATCACTACGGACACGGCAGATGTTTCTTCACAACGAAAGATGGCAAAGTAGGGTGGGCACCAAAATCAGCAAGAGCTGGCGATATTGTTTGCGTCATTCTTGGCTGTGAAGTGCCTCTTGTTCTACGCGAGACTGGGGAAGCACGTTATCAAGTGGTTGGAGAATGTTACATGGATGGTATTATGGATGGGGAGCTCGTTCTTGGAAGTTTGCCTGAGAATTTGCGGACAGTGCAGTGCTTGGATCGAGATGATGGGATGTGGTATGTCAGATGGGTTGATACTGTGACTGGAGACGTTCATAATCGAGACCCTAGACGGGCAAAGTTTGTCAAGGAAGGTGAGAGTGGCAATGGGGTAAGGTTAGGAACAGCTTTACACTATGCTTTCTTGACATCCGAGAGGCTTAAAGAGGCTGGAGTCAAGATCAGAAGCTTCGATTTGGTTTAGATCGCTCCTAAATCTATGTTTGGCAGCGATTTGACGGGGTACATCACATTAGAACGTTCTCATACCAAGATCAATTCCACTGAATTTCTGGTAAAGGGCAAGATAAAACCAAATCGTTGTCAGTATGTGCAATAGGTTCATCATGAAAGAAACTCGTTTTCAAGCTTCTCTTTCTCCCTCGATCTACGTCAAAGATCCACGAGACCTGTTTTCGCATCAAACCGCCCTCCTCAATATGATAACATCAATCTCGACAAACCTCAAAGGGATCCACCCAAGATACATGTTTTTCACCGCAAAATTCTCAAAGTGCAACTTAAGATACGAGCTCCTCATTTCCTCATCGCATCCCTCAATCAGCTCTTCTACATCCTTCTTGTCTATCACATGCTCTTTCATCCCCCTTTGCCTTGGCAATCATGTCACTCACAACCCACGCCATCACTTTTACCGCTAAGGAAATCAGTTACGCGCATAGAACAACAGCCAAACCACTCATTTTATTGCTCAGATATCTCATTCCTGATATTCAACCAAAGCCCAAAAGCACTACACTATAACCACCCCCTCCGCGAGCTCCCAGATTTCGGGATGATCAGAGCATGTGGCATTGTAGCGGCATTCTTGGCTGTCAAGATGTTAACGTTTCATTGATATCCAGTTCCCTCGTCTCGTACATACATCTCTTATGGACCACTACAGTTAGCGAGCACGTCGGTCTCACCATCTCTCTTAGTTTCCTCTGTTCCCAATATGCAGCCATTTTTTTCCGTCTTGCAGGGGTTTGACTAGGTAGAGAACTATTAGAATAGCTATTGCTTTTACGAGAGGACTGGATTTTCCTATAGTACTTTACGACAGTCTTGTATGGTCCCAGTGGAGCCCCCTTGATCGTAAAACTGATAGCAGAGACCATTTGAATGATATGGACTCATCATCTTAATGTAACAACGTGACTGTCGTAGGCGTTAGTATATCGAGTACATATCTATTGAATAGATTGAGGATAACTAGCCTGAAAAGAAGAGATAGGAGCAGCCAAAGATAGGAAGACTACAACTAGAGCTGAAGGAGACTTCATGATTGGGGATAGGGTAGTTAGGCGGGCAGTAGTAGGGTAGTAGCTTTGTAGTTTGTAGTGTAGATAGGATATCTGAGGATCAAGAATATTAGGGGAGTACTGTGGTAATGAGTGTCCTAGGTTATTTATAGTATTCATCACCTCCGCAGTCCGCAAATATACACAGTAAAGTATTCTCGTTTGTTATTTATGTATACCGCCATGGCGATCAGAAACCCTGCCTTATCGAGCCGCTCTTATTTGTCGGAATACCATGGAACGGTGTGGTATACCGGTTTGTAGGAGTCCAGAGCATCGTCAACTTTCAGTTTTGGTTCATATCCGCCATCAATAAGCCCACACACTTGTGGCGGTTGAAAGAGCCGGACAGCGCACGAGACTCCCTCACAGCGAGGTTTCTATCCGCAGACCCTCGGTCTGGCCAAGATCCTGGATCGAATATCGCTTGATAGATGGGGAAGAGGAAAGAGTCAGAGTCCCAAGGGCCCATCGAAATATGTAGAATTCCTTAACAAATACTTTGACAACTTATTACTGAGTCGCCGAGTGGTTTGCTATCTTGGTCTTCTAGTTTGAGGATGAGATGAGCAAGGCAGAGGCGAGAGCAACCAGACGGAAACTAAACACTCAGTAGGATGGTACGCCAGAAGGTATGGAATGATACCTTTCATCTACGCTGCCCTTTGTGCCATGCGACTTAGCCAGTACCACGCTCAAATGGATCCATACAGCAAAGTTAAGGATCGATGATAGCATAGATAGAACGCGGTATGGCAGACCGAGGACGCGAGTAATAAGATTCCATCCATTGTGCACGCATATGACTATCGTCGGCGCATCAAGTAGATTAAGGTACCCGCCATTGACGTGTAGATCACTGGCGATGCCCTACAGAACCTCATTCCACCATGGCGGATCACATCGCGGTACACAGTAACAGTAGACTTCTCATCAATCGTGTCGATGAGAAAATTCAATGTGAACCTGTCAGAAAATCGAAAAACAAAGGTACGCGTCTTCTCAGCCACGATCAGCCACGATGAGCCCAGCCACCCACGCGAGATATTCGGATCCTCGTGGCGCTACGTCATCGGCGTCTACTAGAAATTTGATGTCCACTCCACCCAGTCGAACTCCACCCTCAACCTTGCAGCCAGTCCCTTTGCAACACCACAGTGATGGACATCCAATATCCAAGAAAACGTGTTCGACCAGCCGCTGCGTTGTGCGGTTCGCCGGCACTGCCAGCATCCGGTCCGCAAACGATAGCGATTCGTAGATCATGGAATCCCTGAGCGAATGTGGCTTGGAAAGAAAGGATTGTGGGCGCAAGCGGATACTATAATGCAAGCAGGATTTCCTGTTGTGCTCTTTTTTCCTGACTGGCCCGCTGTCTTTGTATAACCTGGACGTCTTTGACGTGTGACGCGTTCTTGTTTGCTATATCTTCTCTACCGTCGGTGAGCTCTCTCTTCTATCTTAGAACTCCAAGTTTTACACCAAGCAAAGCGAGCATTCACCCAGGACATATCAACATCAATCACCCAAGATGCGACTCCTACCCATCGTTCCTATCCTGCTCTCGATTGGCGCGCTCATCTTGGGCTTCCTATGCCTATTCGCGGGTTCAAAGCCGAATTTCATGGAGGGCTACTCAATTCTCACAGTAAGATCACTTCGCGTTGGCGCAAATTTGTTTGCGATCATTGTCCAACTCAGTATACTCATTATTATACCAGCTGAATACCTCCCGCATCGGCCAGAATGTCGTAAATACCACGTCCTCGTCCTCTGGCAATCCTGTCAGCGCATTTTTCCATAACCTCACGGATCCTCTTGTCAATGTAAGAGATTCTAGAGAAAAGGTCATGGCGATTCTTGCTTACTAACATCCACCAGGAACTAGAATCCGACATAAACAACTTCGCAACCTCCCTTGCCAAAGACCTCGGTCTAAAAGATTTCTACAGCGTCCACATGCTAGACTACTGCTACGGCTCCTACACCCCACAAGCCGTCCCCAACGCTACAGTCAAAGCCTCCAAAATCCACAAAAATGTCACAGCCTGCAGCAATCAAACAGCAATGTTCGCTTTCGATCCTACCGCCGCTCTCGAGAAATCGTTGAATGAGTCTGGTGTCCCCATCACGTTGGCTGATCTGAATTGGCCAGCTGATTTGGAGAAAGGTGTCAAGGCGCTTAGGATCGCTGCTAAGGTGGCTTTTGTGCTTTATTGTGTGGGAATAGTCTTTGCCTTCCTTACGATTTTAGCGGCGGCATTTTGGATGTTTTCGGGCGGTCGTCTGTCCGCCTCGATTGAGATATTCACGGCAGTAATGGCCTTCATCTCCCTTGGAATCGCAAGTGCAATCACTACTGTTGTGGCTGTCAAGGGCAACTCCGTCATCGACAAATACGGCGAATCCATAGGTGTGAGCGCAGATCGGGGAACTGGATTTTTGGGGTTGACCTGGGCAGCTACGGCACTCATGTTCATTTGCGGTATCCTTGGTTGTGCAGGATGTTTTAGGAGTAGGAAGAGGGAGAGTGTCAAGCAGTATCAATGAGAGATGATGAGTGATCGGTGATGGAGAACGGGAAACTAGGAGGCGTTTGAATTGAGTCTGGGAAGCGAGGCTGGATTTGTGTTATGTTCGATACCCCTATTTTACTCCTCAGCAATGAATGTAATGATACATTATCCCTATCAGGAATCTACCACGTGATCGCTAAACGCACACGTATTATTATATAGAGAATACTCGCTAAGATCCTAACGATCTCTAGCGATTATCTTATTAAATATAATATACGTTCCGATCTAACTTTAAATCTACTCTTCTTAATATTATAATCGCTCTTAGTACCTTAAAGAGATAAGACGAATAAAATAATACTAAAATAGCTTAGATTAGACCTTAGAGCGCTTAAGGCGACTCGTCTACGGATAGAAGTAGTCTAAGAGGCCCCTTCGGCCCTTTAGGATATACCCTATTCGTAGGAGAATATATCTCGGAAGTCCTTAAAGATAGTAATAATAAAAGCGCGGGTTACGGTACTCCTATAGTTAATAAGGAGATATTAATTATTAAGACCTTAACCTTCCTTCCCGGCCTCC